>JADFUC010001688.1:0-178159 GCA_019722365.1 Lithospermum erythrorhizon | reverse complement strand
ATCAGTGTACTTCGTTCAGTTTGTATTGCTAAAAGCCCAGCCTGCAATTAGAGAGAAGCAACCTATCAAACCAAAAAATAAAGGGAAAATCATAAGCAACAAGGATCATCAACAATTACCAGTATAATATTGACAAAAAAATCAACAAGATCAAGTGCAAATTGAAGAGGCTCGGGAATAGCTCCAAGACCTCAAAGGTAAGAAATAGAAAATAATAGGCCAATGCTTAAGAGCTTTATCCGAGATAATCTTTGCATAAATGAATGATAAAATTAGTATTTCCATTTCCTATGGGAGTAAGATTTTTATATATGGTGGCCCTTGGATATAGAATAAATCAAAAGTAAGCATTACACTAGCTACAATTCTTATCTATTGTGAAGTAGAAGATAGTGTTTGCACTTTTACTCTTAGTCAATTTGGAAACAACAGCCTAGTCTTTGTTAATTAAATTTGGATAAACGGAGATTCGGACGAAAAAAGCGGGACCAAGCATCCATCGATAAGCAGATCGATCCGGTCTGGTAATTTTTGGACCGAGAACCGGAATGGACGAGGACGAGATCCATTCAAGAGGGAGTATAAATCTGATCCTCCTTTGGCCCTAATCATTTACTTTCCCGCCCCTCCTACTTTGTTCTACGAAACTTTACTCTCTGAAATCGAAATTTGCTTTCATGGGCACTAGTGCTACTCATCTCAATATTCTCCGTAGATGCAATTGTAAAGGCAGAGAGAATCAATTAATGGTTATTCTTGAGAAGAGGCAATGATGAAAGTTGAAACTAATGATTTAATTTGCGCCTCCCTCTCCACTCTCTTTCTATCTTCATCTTTCAATAATTCTTCCAATTAATGGTTTGTTTGTGATTTGGTTGTAAATAGACCGTATTGATTTCTTCAACTATTGTCTTGATTTCCATATTGCCACGAGCACAAACAATTCTTGCATATGATATGATAGTTCTTTGCAATTGTCATGATTATTTGTTCAATTATTGTTTTGATTTCTATTTTTGTGGGGTTTTCATTTGATTTTGCTATTTTTAATTTTTGGAGTCTCGATTACAGGCTTAGGATTTTTTAATTGGAGGCACGATTTCGGGCCGGATCGGGCACCCGCCCGATAAATACCGATTTCGGTCCGGTTCATTTTTTGCCAAAAATATTGCGATCGGTCCGGTGATAACCTCTTCGGTCCGATCCATGATATCACAATCTGGACGAGCCAGGACCCGATAGCATCCTCGCGGCCGCCTAGTGCTGCGGTGGTAGGTTGCGTACTATCCGACTTTCCCTTTATACGCTTGGGTGGGAGCTTCATTAGGCGTTAGGCGTGTTGATGTTGAATGATAGAAGAGTAATATTATCGAGAGGTGATTAAAACTTAAAAAACCATTCCTGAACTTAAAAAGCAATTCAATTGCAAAATCTGTTTGCAAAGAATAGCACCAGTCTTAAATAGGCCAAGTAGAAAGCATTTCGATACACGCACACAGTCAAACATATATAAATAAGAGAGAAGATAAAATTTGATAGTTGTGTTTGTTATCTTATTTTTTGGTTTCATTTAATCTTTTGGTTTTTAAGCAGGAAAAACTACATTGCAGTTCAAGATACTACCAAGATAATTCTTAAACTTCAACACATCTAAATTTTGTAATGTTACAGAAATACTTATCAGCACATCCATTGTACCATAAAATTTGGAAACTAAGCTTATAGATATATTAAGGCGAAAACATTGTAATCTACTACTAATATAATGGAAATGAGCTCAGCTGGACCACCCTGAACATTTTAGTAGAAACCAAACATTCTTCATGTAAAAGGTTTACAAATAAGTGAGACATCACGTTCTCCATAAAAAGGATTACTAATATGATTGGTTTTAAGTATAAAATATATATTGGGACAGAAATGAAACATTACTCAAGTAACAAACATCAATGAACTAAACAGATATAAAAAGGAGACTCACGAGGGAAGTAAATAACCATTAATTTCTCTATTCTGACCCACATCTCCGAAAATTTCTAGTTTGCTCACCTGAATGCAAAATGCAAGCCCCAATACATTATTAGCAAGCCAATGCTTCTTTGAAGCATACCATGCGCAGAAAAAGGTTCCTGGAATTGCCGCAATAACCTGGGACCTTGTGAACTCAAATTCTAATGCTGTCAATTAAAACATATGAGCATCAATTATCAACTCATCTATTTCGTGCATATAGCTAGCATAGTCAAGTGCACAAAGAAAATTCAAAACTTCATCTTGAAGCAGAGCAAAAGAAAGTATCAACAAATTATAATAAGGGAAATGACTCCACTTGTTGATAATAGCACTTCACTTGTAGTGAAAAAAGTGAATCCAAGATAACATAGACGAAATGATATTATCACTAAGAGTGTAAATATGGAATAAAATCGAAGCACGTGAACAAAAAACCAAAAGCATGAAATGAGAACTAAATTGTCATTCCAAAACTTTGACAGGAAAAGGCCTTCGAATGCCCACAGCGAATATAAGGAAATGGAATGCGCCAGACTATTAAATTGTTCAAAACTTTGTAGGAAGGCATAATTGAAGGTAACAAGGTTGCCCTCTGAATAGTGACAAAAGTTAGATATACACAGCAAGCGTAATAGGGTCACCTTTATCTCGAGATTACAAACTATCAAAATAACTCCATCCCCACGGTCCAAAGACGAAAATCTTTGTAATATTCTGAACCATTCATGAACATAACAGAAAAATTGATTAAAACATTTGTAGCTCCTACCTAAATAAAAATGTATCAAATAGACCTCTCATGACAAAAAGATGATCAATTTTTGACTTTTAATAGTTGAAATTTTAGATTTTGAACTCAAATATCAATTAGATGGAGTGTTAATATTCTCAATGTACTTTACAATTGATATGGTAGTTATAATTAAATCAAAGTTATGTATCCATAAGACTTCAAAATTTTGATCATAAAAAAATTAAACGCGACTGTCTGTTAGGATGGAGGGAGTATTAGAAAAAGCATAATGACCAAGATGGAGAGAACATACGAGAGAGCTATGATTCCCAGAACAAAGAAGTAGCATGTCAATACAGCATTAACCAAGTCTTTTGATAGAAACTTAAATAGCAAAAAGAGAGATAACAGCATAGCACTCCCAACCAACGGAAACCGCATAGCATGTTCATTAGACATGGTCTCCTGCATTGGTGGAATCAGAAAAATATTAGAGATGCACGCTAACAATTGCAAAGCCAATCGATGCAGTGGACACTTATGGATATCTTACAGACGGTGGGGTTGGTTTAACAGATCGACAACATCCTACGAAAACTGTGAGGCATGCGGTTAAAATGACATTCAAGTTCGGGTCCACGTTCACTACCAAAGGTGCCAAACTCAAACCTGCTAACATAAAGCCAATAACATAACATATCAAATACTATCACCTACACAAAAGTATACATTTTAAGAAAACATCAAAACATTAAAAATGGTGAAATTAACAGGTACCTGCTAAGAGCAACATTTGCCCTCGTTAAAACTCTTCATTGTTTATGATATTCGATCGGGAAAAAAACCCACAATTATTTCTTCTGATCAGATCTCTATCTCAATATTTCAAAATAAAAATCAATAAATAACCCACATAGAATAAGTAACTATTCCATCCAAAAATATAATTTTTTTACATAAAAATGCAATCTTTATCCAAATAATCAATACTAAGAGAAATTTAACTATCTAAATACACATAAAGTTTCAATCTTTGTGAAATTGGAGTACAAAAAGAACACGATACGTAAATCAATAACAACAAAATATTAAAAATATTATATATATAAAAACTAAAAAATCAATAAGAACAAAATATTAAAATATTATATATAAAAGACTAAAAAAAATCAATAAATTAAAAATATAATATATAAAAAGAAAACTAAAAAGGTAATTCAATAAACATAAAATATTATATATAAAAACAAAACTAAAAAAGTGTAATTCAATAAACATAAAATATTAAAAATGTATATATAAAAACTAAAAAAAGTATAATTCAATAAACAACAAAATATTAAAATATTATATATAAAAACTAAAATAAAGTTAATTTAATAAACAACAAAATATTAAAAATATTATATATGCAAGAAAATTAAAAAAAGTGTAATTCAAATAAACAACAAAATATTAAAATATTATATATAAAAGAAAACTAAAAAAAGTGTAATTCAAAATAGAATTTGATTACCTCAATATTTCAAAATAAAATTTGTTTGAATGACTAAAGAAGATAGAGACATTTGGATTAAGAAATTGTTAGGGTTTAGTATGAAAAGAAGTGATTTTAATGGGATTTATATTTTATTTTCGTAAATAAAACGTAAAATCAAAGTAATAATAAATGAAAATTATTGTCATAAGACCACGTTGTCCGAGATGTCCGTTGGTTCGATTTTCGATTTTATCGAAAAGTATTCTCAGGTATTGGATCAATTATTTGATATCAAATTAATTTTTTAAATTTTTTTTTACCAAAATTCATCATTTTTTTTTCTCTATAAATAGAGACCACTCTCATTCAATTTGGACATAAAAAAAAATCACCTTTTTTTCAATATAATTATTATATTATCTTTTACTAAACTCTTGTTTTTAGTGAAATGGATCCTAATAATAATGATTTCAATAATCAAAAGTCGCCTAATTACCCTTTTAGCTATCAAAATCCCAGTAATTATCAATTTGATAATCAATTTAATAATAATTCCAATAATCAAAAAGTCGCCTAATTATCTTTTATTTATTTGCTTAACTTTTTGTTTTAATAGTTATTATTTTCAGTGCCCATGTTTCTTATTTTATAAAAGTAATTAAAAATATGAGATTAAAAATTATTTCAATAAATATTAAAAGCAAAGTGATTTTAATGGGATTGAAATTATTTAAATAAATATTAAAATTATTTTCAATCATTTGGATTAGAAATTATTTAGGGTTTAGTATGAAAGTGATTTTAATGGGATTTATATTTTATTTCGTAAATAAAAGCGTAAAAATCAAAGTAATAATAAATGAAATTATTGTCATAAGACCCGTTTGTCGAGATGTTCAGTAGAATCTGCTTTGAGTTCCACGTCGGATTGGAGGAATATTTTGGGGCAACTCGGAAAAAACAAGCAAGTCGAGTCGAGCCAATCCGACCCTCAAAGTTGTCTGATCAAGTTGAGCTAAGTATGAGCTAGAATTGTATGTAGGCTTATTGGCGAGAGGCTACAGGCCCATCTTAATTTTTTTATATAGCTCTTATGTTGCTCCCCATTTTTGTTTGGGCACTCCAGCATCCTAGACCTAATTTTCAATTAAAATATAAAATAAATAACTATATTACCTTTAAAATATACAATAAAATGACTATGAAGTATAAATTATGAAGTGTAAATGCTTATATTATTCACAATTTTCTTCTTATTTAGGCATCCGGTAACTTCGTTGTTCAATTATTATTGAAGCGTGTATATATGTTCAGATGTTCATACACACACCCAAATAGTAATTTTAATTGAAATAATGATTTTCTAGCCAATAAAAGCTTTTCCAACTACTACACTTGCAAATAAGAGGCGAAAAGGGATTATTTTTATTAAAATACTTATTTATTTGTATATTGTATAATAATAACAATGAGCTCTATTTTAGAAGAAACAATGAAATCGTGTCCTATATAACTTTTAAAGTCAATTATCTTCTACAATTACCCCCGAGATCCATATAATTTTCATGAGATCGATACTTCAAAACAGTTATTTCTTTCTGAAATGAGCGTGTTTGTCTTTACAGACAACTAATGGAACAGTTTTGTCTTGGTCTTACTTTTCTATCTTGTTATTAGAAAATTGGGAACACATGGGCTCGCAAGTATGTTATATTTTTTTTTTTTAATTTATCTTAAAGTGAGGACAAATTGGAAAATGAGGAAAGAACTCATTCTTCTTGAAACTAAAAAAGAAATAAATGCATTAGAGGCAGTACTATTTTGTTATATTATATATATAAATATTAGAAAATGTAAACTAATGGTTATTTATGTGCCAAGAGGTTTAGTCTCTGGTTCATCTTTATGTTTTAGAAACCATGCATTACGACTAAATATGAAAAGTAAATAATAGTCTTAACTTTATCATGCCCAGAGACTTTTTATGAAATATTTTTGATATTATCGAACATACGATACAATCAAGAATAAAGGATACATAATTCAAAGGCAGAAAATAGGCTAAGTATCTGGAATAAATTGATTGAAGGTGCATCATTCATCTTTGCGGCAATTAATTCAATTTAGTTTTTAAGCATTTGATAGTATTTTTACCTACTTTACTATATGACCATGATCATTTTAGTTCATATAAAACTTGTGTATCAATTAAGAACAAAATTTTTGCTAATTTTGATAATAAATTCAATGTAGACTATTATCTTTTTGGGATGGAGTAGTAATAACTTTTTTTTTTTTTTTTTGCATATTTATCATGCCCCTGTTTAGAGGCAGCACTATACACACACTCAAATAGTGTTTTTTGTTAATAAAATGACAATTTTATTCTTAATGAAATTTCCTCAACTACTACACTTACAAATAGGGGGGGGGGCAAAATAGTCATTTCACCCCCAACTACTACACTATTTGGGTGTGTGTATAACAGCTGAGCCCTGTTTCCAAGTGGAAATCTTTGAAAAATCGGAGGCTCCAGAATTGGGGTATGTAGTTTCTAGTTACTTAATTTTTACATGGTGGTCATTCATAAGTCCGGATGCTCAATTACATTTTGTGTTGTCACACACTCTTTGTTGCACTTTGTTAAGTTTTTAGAAAAACAGTACACATGTCCCAATATTAAGGGAGTGTAACAGAGAGTGTCGTACAAAGTGTAATAGATGATCTATTCCCGTCATTTAGTTTTTCGTGTATGTGTATCAAATTGTGGCCCAGTTCTCATGTCTAACCTTGATAATATGAGTGCTGTTTGTAGGTGGTGTTGTTCATGAGAAAGGCCTTATATCACAAGATTGTAAGGATCTCTTTTTCTACATTGTGATTATGAGTTGAATCGATGCATCGAGATGTGCTTGATGAATTGTAAACTCAAAAGCTATTGATTTTTGTAAATAAACTTCGTGGGATCATATATGCGGTTCATTGATTTAGAAAGTTCAGAGAAATAACATTTTTTTTTTTAGTGTTAGGGGATTCAAGCTACTTTTATCTTCATCTATATATATTTGGATTTGTAGTATGAAAAATAGCTAATCTTATAAAGAATTTTTGTAGTGCCCCAGTGGCTTTCCAGAATCACACACAGAATATATGAAGAATCTGGATTGTTCCCCTCAGAAATCAATCATGTGCTTATTAACGAATACCTTCCTACCCAGGGGATAATGGTTCGTTGTGAATATTCCTATGTTTATTTCATTTCACATCCGTTTACTTCCATTATCTTTTTCTTCTCTTCCGTTACTAGTTGAATGTTCATCTTCAAGCATGGATTGAATCTAAACCTGGAAGGTTTCTGTGGCTCGTTTCATTGTTGAGGGAAGGTTGGAGCTAGATCTTCATATTTCTCAAATCAGCCAAATGGAAATTTGTTATATTTAGATAAATAGTCTCGGACACCTAAGAAATTTCATGGTTGAAGAAGTCCGAACGATGAAATGTCTTGTTAGTTACTTTTTGTGTATTCTATTTCTTCATAATTTTGGCAGGTTCACTTGAAGTCTTTAACGTAAACTGATCTTACGTTATCTATGTGCTGTAACACAACTAATGCAGCCACACCAGGATGGACCTGCATATTATCCCGTCGTGGCAATTCTGTCTCTGGGATCACCTGTTGTTATGGATTTTAGCCCTCATGTTCGTTTGAAGACTAGCTCCGACACTGACTCCATGTTGAACGGTATTGAAGGTAACATCTCTGAGCAATTACCACCGATTAAGAACTCTATTGAAGACAAGGAAGGGAATCAAACTTTTTCAATCATATTGATGCCTCGAAGCTTACTTATATTCAAAGATGAAGCTTATTCAGGTATTTCACTTGCTCGAATGGGAACAGAAATGCTCATTGTCTTCTTGTGATGGATCTTTTACATTAATTTTTTTACTGCCAGGTTACTTGCATGGAATCAGCGATTGTGAGATGCAGCGATATGACAAGGTAAATGTTAAAATGAAATTTTTACCAACTAGCAAGTCTATATTACATCAATACCATGACTAATATCACATGATAAGTTCCCAGACTAAATCTTTGTTAATATTTTCTGAACAGGCTGTGAATCCTAGTGAAATTGCAAAATTATATGGTGGCGTTCCATCTTCAACACGCTTTCAGGAATCGGTTGATGAACAGAGATCTGAAATTCTATATCGAACTGCTCCCAGAGTTTCATTGACATGTCGCGTAGTAACTAGAGTTCATAAAAATTTGTTCAAGTTCTAGGCGCGAAAAGTCTTTCCTGAGATATGTTATGTTTTTACTAAACAATGAAGTGTACCTTCAATTACTAGACTAAAAATAACGATATAACAAGCAGCCTAGTAGTCAAAATTTTGTACTATATGTTAAATGTTCCAAAGGGTCTAGCTTGTTTTTTTGTATACAAAACGAATCTTGGAATGTTTAAGTCACTCTGTAGTACTTTTTTTTTTTGATAATTAGCGATGATTTTATTTGACAAGAAATAAAGAATTATAAATTTCATTCTATGTTGGGCTACATATGAAATTACAAGTTTGATTTATGACACAAAGCTGTAAACATTCTAAGTCTAAACAATCCTCAACACATGGAGGTTGCTATGACAATCTAGCATTTCCTAACCACTATTAGATGAAGAGAAAATTTCAATGTTGAATTGTCTCGTCGCCTCCTCAAAATCGAGAGTTTTAGACGATTAAGACTCGCTTTCTTACACATATTACATACTTGCCTCCCTCTGAGAGACGAAGAAATTGCTTAACCACGCGAAACTATTAATCAAAATCTTCTACTTTGTCATCCAAATCTTGTAGAAGTAAAAAGCAGATATTTTTGTAGTGAAAATCACTAAAAAAAGTGAAAATACATTAGATATGAAATTCTAGAGAGAGAGAAAAAAATTAATTTATTAAAACCTAAGAAAAACAATGAAAGGGAAAGAATAGCCTCCCAAAGCGGTGATTATTTTTCCCCGAAGGATGATTCTTGGAAAGGTTTTAAGAGAGAGAAAGAGGGGAGGGGTTGATGACAATAAACTTAAAAAAAAGTTAGTGATTATATGTTTTTGATGATTTTTTCTATTGAAAAAGTGTTTAGTGTAATTGATAATCGAGTTATTATCAACAATTGTATTTGCAATGTAAATGAGAAAATGTAAATAAATTTGTAGTATAAGAAACCAATATAAGAAATAAAAGTTTTTGGGTGTCATTAGCCATATAAAAATTGTAATAGCTTGAATAAAATGAATACCAAAATTTTTGATAATTAGATTGTGGAATTTTTGTTTGTTTGGAGTATTTCCAGTGATAGGAGTGTGACCTCTGAATTGTTAGAATTTATCAAATTGAGGAGTGCAATCTGATGTCTTTCAGCTTGATAAAGATGGTTTTGGGGAGTATAGGAATAAATAGTTTATTTTGCCAAAATTACAAAATTAATACAACAATTTGCTTAGTGCATAAGTTATTGAACTATTGAGGTTTGTAAATTTAACAAGATCTCTCTATGAATTTCATGTCAAGCAACTTTTCTAGTCTTCCAGAGGCCTTCAAATCACTCTTCTTTCTTGCTTACTTTATCATCCTCCCCATCAGTGGTTTTAGAGCTCATCGAATTCCAACAACTGCAGAAGGAGTTTAATGAATAGCATTAGGAGATGAAAATACACTCATCAACAATGATAGAATATAAAACAGCATGCAAATTCCATTTTGGATAAATCAAAACCAACCATAATCTTCAAGTAAAAACAACAATAATGGACAACTCGAAATAGTAGAAAGACATACCTGTTTGACTTCACCATTCCATAAAAACATGCACCGCCAAAAATCAATAACAGCTGGTACAATGTACAGTAAGGCAGGCTGAAGGGAGAACACAGAAAGCGGATCAATCGAATGTCAATAAAACTGAGACAATATCAAGCAGGCACAGTGTCCACCCGAATTTTAGTGTCTCAGTCGTGACAGCATGCACTTCTACAAGATGTTAACTGAAAGAGTCTAAGTCATTTAGATGGGAATTATTTAAATTACTATGTTGATTTCATAATAACCAACATACTCCCTTCCTGTACAGCAGAAACCAGTTCATAGCGATGATAGTAGAAATTACACCAACTGCGTAGCAGGAAAGCACTCTTGAAGTATTGGCTCTGCTTTCCTCTTGAAACATCAAATCGCAAAGCCAATGCCACAAAAAATTCCTGAAATATACATATAAATGCTGGAAAGTTACCACAAAAACGGTCTTAAATCACCTTGAACTAATAATGTACTGGAGAATGCCTCTCCCATAACAGGATCATGTATGTATAATAAAGCTATGTGGAATAGTAGATCGGAGTGGAGTAATAACAAACGGGTCTACCAGCACAAAGAAATTATTTCCATTACGAGCAATTACTTGATACAGAGCATATATTTAAAGACATTATACGGGATTGAACTCTTTATGCATGGAAATCTATGGAATTGTAAAAGTATAGAATGCTCATACCAGGAATAACGATATCTCCAAGACCCAGCATAGAAAACGGACGTGCAACATTTGATGTAGGGAACAAAACTGAAGAAAGTACAGCACCAATTAGGATTTTACCTCTACCTAATAGAAGTCGGAATGAATGCCAGACAAAGGTAGGGAACAAAAGCTTTATAGGGGCATCAAATGATTTCGCAACACTAACCATCACAGGGGTGAAAAAAACCCAGAATATGTCATAAACAAAAAGCCCAGCCTGCAATTGAGAGAAACAACCTATCAAACCAAAAATAAAAGGGAAAAATCATAAACAACAAGGATCATCAACAATTACCAGTATAATATTGACAAAAAAAAAATCAACAAGATCAAGTGCAAATTGAAGAAGGCTAAGGAATAGCTCAAGACCTCAAAGATGAGAGAAAATAGAAAACAGGCCAATGTAGCAAACTTTGTCCAGATAATCTTTGCATAAATGAATGATAAAATTAGTATTTCCATTTCTATGGAGTAAGATTTTTATATATGGTGGCCCTTGGATATAGAATAAATCAAAATGGGCGCGTTACACTAGCTCTGATTCTTATCTATTGTGAGCGAAGATAGTGTTTGCACTTTACTCTTTGATCGATTTGGAAGCAATGGCCTGAAATCTTTGTTAGTGGAAATTTGGATAAGCGAGGTCGGACGAAAAAAGCGGGACCAAGTATCCATCGATACTTGAATCGGTCCGGTCTGGTAATTTTGGACCGAGAACCCGAATGGACCGGGACCGAAGATCCAGTAAGAGGGGTATAAATGCAATCTCCCACTTTAGCCCTAATCATTACACTCCCTTCCCTCCCTCGCCCTTTGTTCTCGACTTCTCTCTAAGTCGAAGTGCTGCATTGCTAGTGCTACTCATCTCAATATTCTCCATAGATGCAATTGCTTAAAGGCGAGAAGGAATCAATTAATGGTTATTCCTTGAGAAGAGCGTTGATAAAGTTGGAAACTAATGATTTAATTTGGGCACTCCCTTCCCTTACTCCTCTATTCTATCTTCGTCTTTCAATAGTTCTTTTCAATTAATGGTTTGTTTGTGATTTGATTTGTAATGAACTAATGATGATTTGTTCAACTATTGTCTTGATTTCCATATTGCCTGACACGGACAATTCTTGCATATGATATGATAGTTCTTGCAGTTATCGTGATTATTTATTCGATTATTGTTTTGATTTCTATTTTGTGGGGTTTTCGTTTTGATTTTTAACTATTTTAATTTTGGGTCGCAATTTTGGGCTTAGGATTTTTTAATTTTGGGCTTTTGATTTCGGGCGGATCGGGCACCGCCCGATAAATACCCGGTTCCGGTCAGTTTCATTTTTTGCCCAAAAATATTACCGGTCCGGTCCGATTAACTCTCTGGTCGATCCAGCGGGTATCTTGTCTGGACGAACGGACCCGATAACGTGTCGCTAACCGCTGGTGCTCCCATACGATGGTAAGGTTGCGTGCTATCCGACTTTCCGCATACGGCTTGCGTGGGAGCTTAATTAGAAGCGTTAGAGCGTATTGATGTTGAATGATAGAAGTAATATTATACGAGAGGGAGTAAAACTTAAAAACCATTTCACGAACTTAAAAAGCAATTCAATTGCAAAATACATTTACTTACCAAAGAATAGCACCAGTCTTAAATGAGCCAAGTGAAAAGCATTCGATACCACACACACAGTCAAACATATATAAATAAGAGAGAAGATAAAATTTGATAGTTGTGTTGTTTGTTATCTTATTTTTGGTTTCATTTAATCTTTTGGTTTTTCACCCCGGCTTGAGAAAAACTACACATTGCAGTTCCAAGATACTACCAGGAATATCATTCTTAAACTAACCATCTAAATTTTGTAATGTTACAGAAATACTTATCAACATCCAATTATTATATAAAGTTGGAAACTAAGCTTATAGATATATTAAGGCAGAAAACATTGTAATCTACTACTAATATAATGGAAATATGAGAGCTCCAGCTGGACCACCTAGACATTTAGTAAAACCAAACATTCTTCATGCAAAGGTTTACAAATAGAAGTGAGACATTTCTCCATAAAGGATTACTAATATGATGGTTTAAGTATAATATATATTGGGACAGAAATGAAACATTACTCAAGTAACAAACATCAATGAACTAAACAGATATAAAAGGAGACTACGAGGAAGTAAATAACCATTAATTTCTCTATTCTGACCCACATCTCCGAAAATTTCTAGTTTGCTCACCTGAATGCAAAATGCAAGCCCCAATACATTATTAGCAAGCCAATGCTTCTTTGAAGCATACCATGCGCAGAAAAAGGTTCCTGGAATTGCCGCAATAACCTGGGACCTTGTGAACTCAAATTCTAATGCTGTCAATTAAAACATATGAAGCATCAATTATCAACTCTACATCTATTTCGTGCATATAACTAGCATAGTCAAGTGCACAAAGAAAAATTCAGAAAACTGCATCTTGAAGCAGAGCAAAGAAATATCAACCATAATAAGGGAAATGGCTCACTTGTTGATAGCACTTCACTTGTAGTGAAAAAAGTGAATCCAAGATAACATAGACGAAATGATATTATCACTAAGAGTGTAAATATGGAATAAAATCGAAGCACGTGAACAAAAAACCAAAAGCATCGATCGAGTAACGAAGAAAGCTTCTTATTAGTAAGGTCATAACCAAATGATGAAATAAATAAGGAAATGGAATGCACCAGACTATTAAATTGTCATTCCAAAACTTTGACAGGAAAAGGCTAGCGAATACTTACAGCGAATATAAGGAAATGGAATGCGCCAGACTATTAAATTGTCATTCCAAAACTTTGGCAGGAAAGGCATAATTGAAGGTAACAAGGTTGCCCTACAGGCAAGTGACAAAGTTAGATATACAGCAACATAATAGGGTCACCTTTACTTTATCGGAGTACAAACTATCAAAATAACTCCATCCCCCACGGTCCAAAGAAAATCTTTGTAATATTCTGAACCATTCATGAACACCAACAGAAAAAATTGATTCTAAAAACATTTGTAGCTCCTACCTAAATAAAAATGTATCAAATAGACCTCTCATGACAAAAAGATGATCAATTTTTGACTTTTAATAGTTGAAATTTTAGATTTTGAACTCAAATATCAATTAGATGGAGTGTAGTGTTTGGTTCAAAATAACACCCGTGGATAATATTCTCAATGTACTTTACAATTGATATGGTAGTTATAATTAAATCAAAGTTATGTATCCATAAGACTTCAATTTTGATCATAAAAAATTAAGCGCGACTTTCTATTGGGATGGAGAGGTATTAGAAAAAGCATAATAAGATGGAGAGAGAGAACATACGAGAGGCTATGATTCCCCAGAACAAAGAAGTAGCATGTCAATACAGCATTAGCAAGAGTCTTTTGATAGAAACTTAAATAGCAAAAGAGAGATAACAGCATAGCACTCCCAACCAAACGAGCCGCATATGTTCATTAGACATGGTCTCCCTGCATTAGTGGAATCAGAAAAATGGCCAAAGATTGCGCTAACAATTTTAAAGGCAATGTTAGTGGACACTTATGGATATCTTACAGGCAGGTGGGGTTAGTTTAACAGATCGACAACATCCTACGAAAACTGTAAGGCATGCGGTTAAAATGACATTCGGGTCCACGTTCACTACCAAAGGTGCCAAACTCAAACCTGTTAACATAGAAGCCAATAACATAACATATCAAATATATCACTACAAAAAAGTATACATTTTACGCAGAAATATCAAAACATTAAAAATGGTAAATTAACGGGTACCTGCTAGAGCAACATTTGCCACTCGTTCGAAACTTTCTTCATTGTTTATATACTATTACAAGTCTGGAAAAACCCACAATTATTTCTTCAGTCAGATCTCTATCACATATAAAAAACACAAAAATCAATAAATAACCCAAATAGAATAAGTAACTATTCCATCTAATATATAATTTTTTACATAAAATACAATCTTTATCAAATAATCAATACTAAGAGATTTAACTAATAATACACATAAGTTTCAATCTTTATGAAATTGGAGTACAAAAGAACAAGATAAATAAATCAATAACAACAAAATATTAAAATAATATATATAAAAAACTAAAAAAAATCAAACAAAAAGAACAAAATATTAAAAATGTATATATAAAAAGACTAAAAAAATAAATAAATTAAAAATATAATATATAAAAGAAACTAAAAAAGGTAATTCAATAAACAACAAAATATTATATATAAAAGAAACTAAAAAAGTGTAATTCAATAAACAACAAAATATTAAAAATATTATATATAAAAGAAACTAAAATAAAGTTAATTTAATAAACAACAAAATATTAAAAATAATATTATATATAGAAAGTAAAAAAAGTATAATTCAATAAACAACAAAATATTAAAAATATTATATATAAAAGAAAACTAAAAAAGTGTAATTTCAATAAATTTGATTACCTCAATATTTCCAGCCAAAATTGTTTGAATGACTAAAGAGATAGAACCTAATTTTTATATAAAACTCTATATTTATCTATCTTGTTTGGGCACTCCGTTGATCCCTATACCTATTTTTCAATTAAAATATAAAATAAATAACTATATTTCTTTTAAAATATATCTGATAAAATGACTATGAAGTATAAATTATGAAGTGTAAAATGCTTATATTATTCCTAATTTTCTTCTTATTTAGGCATCCACTAACTTCGTTGTTCACAATTATTATTGAAAGCGTGTATATATGTTGAGATGTTAAATGCAGCGCCTTTGGCGAATAGTAATTTTTAATTGAAATGACAATTTTACCCTTAATAAAACTTTCTAACTCTACACTTGCAAATAAGGGGGGCAAAGAGAGTTATTTTATTAAACCCCGTATTTATTTGGATGTGTGTATAATAGCTGACAAATGAGCTCTATTTTAGAAAGAAACAATGAAATCGTATCCTATATAACTTTTAAAGTCAATTATCTTCTAATTACCCCGAAATCCATATAATTTTCATGAGATCGATGCTTCATGATTCATTTCATACAAATGAACATGTTTTGTCTTTACAAACAGTAATGGAGCGATTTTATGCTTGGTCTTCTTTATCTTGTTATTAGAAAATTGGGAACACATGGGCTCGCAAGTATGTTATATTTTTTTTGGTATCTTAAAAGTGAGGAAAAAATTGGAAAATGAGGAAAGAACTCATTCTTCTTGAAACTAAAAAAGAAATAAATGCATTAGAGGCAGTACTATTTTGTTATATTATATATATAAAAATATTAGAAAATGTAAACTAATAGTTATTTATGTGCCGAGTTTAGTCTACGGTTCATCTTTATGTTTAGAAACCATCATTTCACGACTAAATATGAAAAGTAAATAATAGTGCTTCTTTTTATCATGAGACTTTTTGTTCCAGAACTTCGAAATATTTTTGATATTATCAGAACATACGATACAACCAAGAATCTGGATACATAATTCAAGACGAAAATAGGCCAAGTATGGAATAAAATTTTATGTTGTCAAAGATTAAATGGAATTAAATGCTGTGTGATTAATTCAATTTAGTTTTAACTGTTTGATTATGTTTTGTTAACTTGGAGCCACAGTCATGATGCTTGTTACCATTTGAGTATTTTTGTGGTTGAATGTCAAATATTTTTTTGCTATTATCATCAGGACGGATAATGCAATTAAGAATCATTGGAATAGTTCTGTCAAAAAGAAATTAGATCAATATCTGGCATTCGGGCTTATTTGCGGCGACATCAAGGTCTACCTCGGCGTCGGCCGTCTAGTCAATCGATGCTTCTTCCTAAAGAGTCTGACGCTATCGGTGAAGATGGCCATTTCCACTAACAAATGGATCGAGAAATGGAGGAGTTAAGCGGTTGTACCACTCCACTTCTGAATATATTATTCTGAGTTTCGGATGGGCTTTCCTTATTTGGGCTTAGGATGGGTGGGGAACCCGGCTGACTTGAGTGTCGGGTTGGGGAATTGTTCTCCTAGGCACGGATCTCGGAGGCCGCGTCTTCGCTTCTTATAGCGGGTTGCAGTAGATCTGTGATATTATCGTCAGTGAGTTGAACTGCTTTCGGCCGTCGGACTGAAAAGCGTGACCAGGGGTGGTCGCAAACCTCCGACGATCGAGAGTCGATTATTTTTGGGTATGTGAGAGTACAAGAATATACAATGTACTAGAGAATAAGAATTTGAAATTAAGGGGGAGAGTGCTTAGTGATGGGGTATTTATGGGAAGTACTGAGTTGTCATAGTATCCTCTTTCTTTATAGGATAAGTACCGCATGCTCAGCGTCTTGTAAATGCGAATGCGTAGGGGCCTATACCATGTGGCCCATAACCCCAAATATGTTGGGCTAAAATAGTATATATATCATTCTTCAAAGGAATGGTGAAGCGAAGAGAAATGATTTTTGATCTTTCGTATGGCGATGACCATTCGTTAATTCTGCCCTGCCAGTAAGTATAAGGTATTATTGGGCCAGTATCGGCGGGTAGAGATAAATACCGCGGCACGACTGGAACAACCTCACGGAGTCGCGATTTATTAAGCAGTTGACCCCTTCTTTATGGAACAAGAAACCCTCTTCTTGGCGTGCCCTACCTGGAAATCGAACCACCTTTCATTGGATTATAAGCCCTATAAAAGGTAACCCTTGACATTCATTGTACTTACTTTATCTGTCCGCCTAGTCAAGGCCGATTTTAACGATTTAGGGTATTACCCCTCGGCCTAGTAAGCGATTTTAAGCGATTTTTAAGTGTACCACCGCCCCGTATATTAGCGGGTTGCTGAGAATAGCTGGCATTACATGTAAGTCTGTTTCTGATATCACGACCGCCTAAGCGAAAGCAACTTCACTTGAAAGTACCTGAGAGCTTTTAATTCCCTATGTTAATGTCGTTTCACAGGCGATTAGTAAGGGGCTCTTGTTTGTAAAGACCGACGAGTGATCAGTTCGTCTTTCTGGTCTAGAATTATACTTTGGATTAGCGTACCGGGGAACTTGTTGTGGCGTTTCCATAATTTAACTGTGGTATGAAAACAGAACCTCCTTTATTCAATAGTTAAAACTCTAAAAAGAGTAATCCCTTCTTAGAAGCGATTCTGAAGATTGACTCGGATTACCACGTAGTATCGACATATCTTAGAGGCATGCAGAGTCTAAGGCCTTTACCATTAATCTTCCAGTTCACATAAGTGCTCGGCCCTACGACCTTCTTAAGCGATATGGCCACTTCCCGTCAGGCTCAATTTACTTTGCTCCTTGGGTTGACTTCTTGACATAGCCGTAACAGTCCCACCTTGGCTGGCGGTTTTTAACCCCGCCGATTTATGCGTTAAAGCCATAAGCTACTTGGCACTTAAGGGTTCTATAAAAGGCCTCGTCCACGAGTTCATCCACGAGAGGTAAAGATATTCCCTAAACCTACAGTAAGTTAAGCCGCCCCCGTGAACCCGGCCGATGCATGAAATTAAAAGCATTCAACTTCACTGGCGGGGACATACCGTGAACCAGGCTGAAAGGAGCCTCCCATGTTGCTTGATTAGGAGTTGACCGTAATGACCATAAAATCGTGGGTAATTCTTCTATCCAGCTCCCTTCTCCTTTGCGCTTTGTATTATGTTCTTTTTAATGCCCTTAAATATAATCCGATTCATGACCTCCACCTGTCCATTAGCTTGTGGGTATTTAATGGCTGAGCAAACCGACTCGATCCCGAATTTCGCGAAATCCGTCAAGAACTGTCCTGAAATGGGGCGTTTATCGGTCACCAAAATCTTGAGGGATGCCCAGGCAGTTATTCTTCCATAGGCCATGCGGCCGTCACTCCTGGATTTTCTTAAGAGTGCGGCCTCCACCCCACTTGCGAAGTAATCACGCTTCTGACGGTATATTACGCCCCCCCTTTTGCCTTGGTAATTTTCCGCCCAGGTCGATTCCAGCATGGCGAAAGGAGCGAGGCTATTTACGGGTAAGGGTAGAAGTGGGCAAGCTGAGATTTGTATTTCCATCCCCGGCATGCATCGCACCTTTTCACATATCTTGTTGCATCTTTGATTAATGTGGGCCAGTAATATCCGGCTCGTGTGGTTTTGCGGCTAGAAGAGGCCGTGCCCACGATATGAAACACACTTTTACTTCATGTATCTCGGCCCGGCATTTAGAGGATATCCTCCGTGGACACCTTGGTCAATAAGCGGGCCGTCCGGGATTTCGGTATAAACTCACCCAATGCAGTGATATTTGAGGCTGCGATTACGGATCTTCACAGTTCTACCACATCCTCGGGTAATTTTCCTTAAACAAGATAGAAATTATTGGCATCCGCCAATCAGCTATGGCGGAACACATGACCCGCGGTGTGCTTGCTTCCTGGTAAGCTGGTTGATTACAAACCTCAACAGATATTCCTTCAGGCAGTTCGCTATAATAGGTGGTAGCAAGTCTGGAAAGATGGTCCGCCTTTTCATTTTCCGCTCTAGGAATATGTTCGAATAGGATCCTTTTGAACTCTTGGAGTTGTCCGCCCGCTGCTTTCATTCTGGGCGTCCACGAACACGTCCGTTTGGGGTGTGACTTGAGTACTGCCGCCGTACGGTCGCTTGGGAATTGGTGGGTTTCGGGCCGTGCACTCGGTTATAAAATCCGCTAATGCTTGAGCCTTTACACTGGTTCTAGGCGCATATGATATTTCAAATTCGCTGTTTCGGCCGGCCCAGTTGTTAGTCGCCGGACAAGGCCGGGTAGTTGCTTACCGAAACTTTAAAGGGTTGTGCAGTACCACTGCGCGGGTGGGACTCGAAATACGCCTTCAATTTCCTCGCAGAGATCACCACTGCAAAAGCGGCCTTATCTATAATGGGGTACCTTTCTTCTGCATCCCTAAGAACATGGCTGACATAATATATGGGTCTTTGTATCCGACCCACCTCCTTTATCGCATTATTTGACATGATATAAAAAATGGCTAGAGTGTAAAACATGGCTGTTCCCCGGGTTCCGGTCGTGACAACAACTGAGGGGAACCCAAATATTTTTTCAAACTTTCGAACGCCTCCCTGCATTCTCGATCCCATGTAAACTCTTCCTTCGACATTCTCCTCAAACTTTTGAAGAAGGGTAAGTTCTTTTCGCCTGATTTTGCTATAAAAAGCTTGATTTGGCGCCGCCCGGAACATCTGTCAATTTCTCATTCCTTGCTTGTAGGCACATTGAAGTCGCATATCCTAAGAATGCTTTTATATTGTCGGATTAGGCTCAATCCCCAGGCGATCATACTCTTGAGAAACTTTCACGACCTTTTCTGACTTGAAAGAGCATTTCTCGGGGTTTACTTTTAACCTGCTTTTCCTGACCTGATTAAAGGTTTCCCTAAGATTTAATAGATGCTCAACATTCACCTTGCTCTTGACCAACATATGGTCAACATATATTTCCATGTTACGCCCCGATACATTTGTGCAAATATTTCATTGACCATCATTTAAGTAAATGGCGGCATTCTTTAATCCAAATGGCATAACCCGCCCGGCAATAAGCCATACTCGGTTATAGCGCTATTTTTCTTTTCGTCCTCGGGTGCCATGCGAGATGCAGTGATAGCCCGAGAAGCATCCATGAAATCAAAGACCTCATGGCCAGCGCTCCCATCGACCAGGCGCCCCAAGCATGGTAGCGGATAGAAATCCTTGGGGCACATTTTATTCAGATTGGTGAAGTCCGTGCACATACGCCACTTCCCGCTGGGTTTCTTGACCAATACCACATTGGCCACCCACGCAGGGAATTTCAACTCTCGTATAGCATGGGCCTTTAGTAAGGCCTGTACTTCCTCCCGGATGGCGGCGTTCTTCTCATCATTAAACAGTCTCTTTTTTTGTTTTACTGGCTTGGGCAGGGTCAACATCGGCCTATGCCATGGCCGTGGATACTTACAGCGTGTCCTCGAGGTCCCGATGCCGAAGACATCCTCGAACTCTCTTATCAATGAGATCAAGCTGTTTTTATGTTCTTCGCCCCAACCTCGGGCAGAATTTTACAAATGTTCGTTGTTATTTCCCCTTCCTTGAAGGGGATCATTATGATCTCCTCATGTGGCATAGCCTTCTTCATGCTTTCTCTTTCTTTGGGCGAGTTATCTTTCTCCTCTACCTCTGTCTTGACCGAATTTATCTCCATATGATTTTCCCGAACCCGGCTTCCACTTGGAGTCGCCGGGGAGTTCCCTATTTACCGAAGTCTGAGAGGTTTGGTAACATCTTCTAGCCTTTTTTTGATCACCCGACATCTCTCCTATGCCCCCCGGGGTCGGGAACTTCATCTTGAGATGTACTGGAGAGACTATGGCCCTTAAAGCGGTCAAAGTCGGGCGACCTATGAGACCGTTATGCAGCCCCTGGTCCTGGATATCCTGTGTAAATTAATGTTTTTTGATCGTGGTGACCCTTAATACGATCCCGTTTATTAAATCAATGACTTACCCCCATTCTGCGTTTATGGAGAGCAGTCGTGGCGTGAATATGGGTTGAATAATGCCTCTTGGGAGGCGCTAATTTGTAAGAAAGGTGCTGATATATAAAATATCGGCGAGAACCACTGTATCTACCAGCATCCGTTCAACCTTGAAATTCGCAATAATTGGGGCTATCACCACGGGGTCATCATGTGGGAATTCAATTCCGATTAATTCATCATCCGTGAAAGTAATGGGGAATTCGACAATGCGGGGCTGGTTGATTGCATATATCGATCTTGTGCTTAACCGCTACAGGGATTCACGAATTACTTTCTTCACTCCTCCGAAATGGTATCAATACGCCCCGTGAGTCTTGGGAGTTCAGCGGGTTCAGGCTTGACGTGTGGCGGCGGCGGGCTCCTGCGGTGTTGACGCTGGCCATCACGCTGAGCCCCATTTGCCGTATACTCCTTCAGGTATCCTCTTTTTATCAACTTCTCTATTTCCGAGTCCAAAACCTGCGCTCATTAATTATCGTAGCCGTATTACCGATGATATTAAATATAGTGTTTGTATACGCCGGTCTTGGCTTCTCGTCCATGGCTTAGGGAGTAGTTTCTTATCTTCAATTTGGCGTACACCGGCTATGAAGACTTCGCAGCGGGGTGAAACCAGCGTTCGGCGCCACTGCTTTGTGCGTTCTGTAGGGGAACTTTTTGAGGCGTTGGTTCAAAAATTTCTTCTTTGACCCTTGCCCCTATCTCGGTATGGCGGTCCCGGACGATTATTTTCTTGGTGACTTAGAGACGCCCTCTTTCCTCGGTCATCAGGTCCTTGATCTAGATTCACTTGTTTTAGTTCTCCCGACTCGACATACTGGCGAACTCGAGCCATGAGTTCGTCCTTTGATAACGGAGTTTCCAGAACCAAGGCCTTCTTGAGTTTCCCGTATGATAAACCGCGGTAGAATGCCATATAAGCTACCTTGTTGACTTCCGAATTGTGGCGGGATATGGGTTATAAGCGACATGATAGCCTTTGAGGTTTTTAAATTGAGTCCTTCTTGGATATCCATCAGGGCTCTTTCATCCTGGTGCTTCTGTATAGCAGACCCAAATTTCGCTATGAAAGCATCCGCAGTTTGCTGGTATGAATCTATAGAATTAAGAGGCAAAGCCATGTACCAGTCCAAGGCTCGGTCGGACAAGCTATTGGAGAACGCCTTGGCGTAAATATCGGGATTGTTGGAGGTTATGGTCATCTTGGCCAAAAATCCCTGCAAATGTTTGACTGGGTCGCCACTACCATTAAACTGGGTAAATTGCGGGAGGATGAACCCTTGCGGTAATGGAATCCCGTCCAAACGATCTGTA
Source organism: Lithospermum erythrorhizon (assembly GCA_019722365.1). Lineage (NCBI taxonomy): Eukaryota > Viridiplantae > Streptophyta > Magnoliopsida > Boraginales > Boraginaceae > Lithospermum > Lithospermum erythrorhizon. Next base: position 155,478 of record JADFUC010001688.1, on the reverse strand, counting down.
AACGGCATTTTGGTTTTACATTCTCTTTTTTGAGTAACGGCCGGCATGAATGCCTTCATCATTTCTTTAATGTCAGCCAGCTCTTGCTGTAACCTGACCGTGGCCGGATCCACATGAGTTGCAGGCACCCGTGAAGGTTACAGGCGGCGTTCGGCGCCTCTGCATGAGTACTCGCGGGTTCTCCTCATACTTCCGCTACTTTCGATTTATTATGCTCCCGTCACGATGATGCGTATGGCTGGGGCCATTTGCATCGTCTCTCACCAAGCTCTTTATTAAGTTGTTCATTTTATCCGTCTTTGTATTTCCTTCCAATATCTTGGGATATTGATTCCGCGTTACTTTTTGTTGAGCAAAGGCGTTTTTGATGAGGGAGTGGTGACTTGACTTCATTGAGCAGACATATTTGTGTTTTCACGGCTTCTTATATCAGTCAACGAGGCAGGCGCCACTTGATTTGTACCACTCACTCTGAATATATTGTACAAGTTTCGGATGGGCTTTCCACAAGCCCCGGACTTCTAGGATGGTTGAGAACTTTCGTGGCTGAGTGTCGGGTTGAAATTGTTCTCTGAGCCGCGGATCTCGAAGGCCGTCTTCCTTCTTCACAGTAGGGTTACGGTAGATCTGCCAATGTTAGATCCAGGCCAGGTTCGGAATATACTCGTCGGACTGAAAGTGTATTAGAGGTGGTCGCATGACTCCGATCAGTCGATGTTTTAGAGTTATGTGAGTACAGAATATACAATGTACTAGAGAATAAGAATTTGGAATTAAGGGAGAATGTACTGGTGATGGGGTATTTATAGGCAAGTACTATGAGTTGTCATAGTATCTCTTTCTTCGCCCAATCGTGTCGCGTGTCGGCTTGTCTTGTGCATCTACTTGGTCATGAGACTTATGTATGTAGTACCATGTTAAGATATTTGAAATTTCAAATAGGTATATATAAATTTAACTTAAGCTGTGAACAATGGGGTTGAGATTTGAGAATCATATAAAATAATTAATTCATGAATCTTGGATTGTGTCTAGTTAGTGCGGAAATTCAGCGGCTACATCTTCTTAAATTTATGGTAATCAACTTGACAACATTTGCTCATTATATGAAACACATAGTTGAAGTGGTAATTCAGTGGGAAATGTCGATATAAATATTGTTGGCCATATTTTCATTCTCTGAGATAAGGGACTAAATATTTGTCGACATTTCTGTCTCTTGGTGATTCAGAGTGATTTAAGGGGTCTCAGTGAAGCCGGTATATGCAATTGGTAACTAAGCTGCAGGGGTGGGGATGGGGGTTAATTTTTGGTGAGGTGGGGGTTGTGAGGTGGGGATGGGGGGAGTTAATTTTGGTGAGGTGTTAATTTTGGTGTTAAGGCAAAAATTGATGGAGTTTATTTTAGTCATATCTTCGATTGTAGTGTTAGAGATAAAATAGTCGTTTCTTACTTTTATGTTTTTAGGGGTAATATAGTAGTTACTATATATTTTTAGTTGAAAATTAGGTTTTAAGGGTTCGAGAGTGAATAGGCAAGAAGAAAGTTGGAGAACGCGTGATTATTTCGAGTGCCTAGACAAAGAATAAAAGTTGAGGGGTTGTCGGGGAATAGTTAAGGAATTAATGGGACAAGATAGATAGTACATGGGCTACATGGAAAATTAGCGCATAGTTTAGGGGTCTCGGGGTAGTGCTGTTAACGAGCCGGGTACAAGCGGGTATCGGGTTACCCGGCCGGGTTGCACCGGGCCGGGTAATTACTCGGTACTTTCGAGTAACGAGTAAAAAAAATTACTCGAGTGTCACTCGATTAACCTTCGAGCTTGAATTAACGGCGGGTGCAGGAATTACGAGGTCCTTTAGCAAATTTGAGCATTTTTTTTGTATTTTAAGGAAGTAATATTTAATTTTATACAATATATAATATTTTAAGAATTTTTGTTTGTCTTTTTTGTATTTGAAGTCCAAGAAATTAGTATTATTTTATTTTACATAATATATAATACTTTATTTTTATTTTTTTTATCGAGGTAATATCCGGTGCCAGATTTCGATAAGCAAATCAAGTAAAAAAAATTATTAAATTATATTCCAATTAAGATTCGAATGGGTTTCGAAGCTGGGATAGCGACCCGAATTGCAGTTACCCTGTCCTACCTCTCCACTAATAAGCCTTATATGTAAGTTGAAGTATTGAGCTGTAGTTGAAGAAATTTTAGAGGATTGGTATCGCTCAATTAAATTCGAATGGGTTTTTCAGTGGGATACTGAGCCGAATTTTGAGTACAGTCCTACCTCTCCCCAATGACCTTATATGTAAGTTGAAGTATTGAACTCTAGTTGAAGAAATTTTAGAGGGATTGGTCATGACCGGGCTAAAACTTGGCTTCACTCGTTATTGGCATACAATGCCGAGCCAAGTGTCGAGACAACTCGGTTTATCAAGGTCTCATCCAATGAATCCATTTGAGTGTAGAAAATTTTATTTAGTAAATAAAAATTAAAAAAATTTAACATTATTTGACACTATTAAACAATAATAAATTCAATTTCAATAAAAAAGAAGTTTGTTGGGTAAACCAATTAGTAGAAATCAATTGTTTTTCATATGTGTTGGACATTCTCATTTTTCCAATTCTAGTTATTGACGAATATGGAGAATTGGATCATGTGCTTAAAGTGTTTAAGTCTCTACTTTAGCTTTTTCTAATTTTTTTAATTTATACATGTATAAATATACTTCAAAAAACACATTTATCAACATTTATAAAGAGCTACAAGAGAATGTTTTTCACTCTCATGAAAATACAAATCTTTCAGAATGCCAAAGGTACCAAAAAGGCATATTTATATTAGGCTACATAGTATAATTGGAAAAAAGCAAAGGTCATAAAAATGCTAGTAGAAATAGTGAATTTACTCATCAAGAAAAGCAGATTAAATATAGTTATTCCACCACAAACATGTTCCAGCAAAAATGTGTTCCCAAATAAGTTCCTCACAATAATAATGTAGCATGAGTCCATGGCCTACTAAATACTAATTCAAATAGAGTAGTTTTAATGACCCTCTCCTCCATAGGGAGAAGATACAAAACTATCAGTATTAATGCGCCTTTTCGGAGAAAAAACCATCAACTGAATAAGGAAAAGTTCATATGCATGCATACATGCATTTCTCACCCTTTGCAGAAATATGAAACATGATGATATAGAAAATGTTATCATTACTTGACTGTGACGATCTTGATCACAGACGCAGTTCCAATACGATGCAGGGCGACAACAGAATCTCCGACATGGCAGAGTCCCTTTGTTTTACCATACTGGAGGGCAAACTCCAATGCTTCCTCTGTTGACTCTTCACCGGAGGCCCCAGAAGATCCAGCACACAAGACAGGAACTAATCCTCTAAAAATCAGACTGTGCCTTGCTGGTGATTCATCACTACATGACCAGTCAAAAGAATCGGTCGTCATCTCAGGCACCACCACTGACAGAATTGGCATCCCAGGTCTGTACTTTGCAACCAACTTAGCAGTACTTCCTCCCCTAGTCAAGACCAAAATAAGAGTTGCCCTAGCAGAGTTAGCAGTCCGCACTGCCGAAGATGCAAGACTCTCCAATGGACTCATGGGAACTGGTGCATTAGCCATAATGCGTTTGAACACATCAGGGTAGTCAATCGTGCTCTCAGCTTCCATACATATCTTGGCCATTGTCTTCACTGCAAATTCTGGATAAGCTCCCGCAGCAGTTTCACCACTGAGCATTACACAGTCTGTGCCATCAAGAACAGCGTTGGCAACATCTGTGGCCTCAGCTCTGGTGGGCCTTGGAGACTTGATCATCGACTCCAACATCTGAGTAGCAGTAACGACAGGCTTACCTTGGATGTTGCACTTGTATATCATCACTTTCTGAGCTAAAAATATCTTTTCAATTGGAATTTCCATCCCAAGATCACCACGTGCAACCATAAAAGCATCTGAGTTGGCTAGAATTTCATCAAAATTAGCTACTCCTTCTTGGTTCTCAACCTAACAAAATGGTATTGTAAGAAAGATGGCAGGCAATATAAAGTTACTACACAATATTTAATGAGTTACTGTTGTTATGTCAATGATGTCTGGTTAATCACTACATTGTTGATTTGATAATACAAATATACAATTAGCCCCTTGATCATAGTTTTTATTAAATATATATTGCAATCCAATATTCTAAGGGGACAAATACATTCCAATACTTTGGCATCTTATAGTGCCACCTTAAATGTTAATGAGCAAGATATGGACTATATTATGGGATTTGTAAGATATACAATATGAAATAAGAAAGAAAGATGCCACTTGCAAATATCATCTTCACCTGTATATGTGAAAAAAGAAAGAAAGAAAATGAACATAAAATTCATCGATTGTAGAACTTCTATTAAAAAAATCTAAAAAATGAAAAAATAATAAAACAAAGAAAGAAGATACTATAATGCAGAATGAACATAAAAATGCCAAAGAATTTTTATCAACAACTACAATTGCATTAAGGTTTATGTCCACAAACCTTTGACATAAGTAGAATGTTCTTTGCATGTTCTCCCAGTAACTTGCGCACCTCAACCAAATCTGAACCTTTGCGGACAAAAGACAGAGCGATCATGTCAATGTTATTAGGAACTCCCCATGTCATAATATCCTCCTTGTCCTTTTCTGTTAGAGTTGGCAGATCCACAATGACACCAGGGAGATTGACATTTTTCCTTTCACCCAGAACAGCTGTGTTCTCACAGCGACACTGAACCAGACCATTTTCTTTATCACAAGATAAAACTGTAAAAGAGATGGTGCCGTCACCGCAGAGTATCACCATTCCTGGGTTAACATCTTCAGGCAATTTCTTGTAGCTCATGCAGATCATATTGGAATTGCCCTTAATGCTGTAGTCAGTGGAGATGGTAATCTCTTGACCTTGTTTCAATTGGACAGGTTTAGCATCTTCTAGAAAGCCTGTACGGATTTCTGGACCCTGTTATAAAGAAAGAGGAAGGAGTAAAGATATGATCATGAAAGGAGCCTGAAGATACTGTGGTACTAATATTACTGACTGGATTCAAAGTTTCAGATGTGCATCGATTATAAATTTATCAACAAGGCCTATAAAATTGAATGCTCTGGAAGCACTTGTTGTCAGTAATATAATGAAGCAATAAAGAAAGATGCAAACATCACAACAGTCTAGTTCATCATTTTGTTCATTTGCAACATTGTTCTTTTTTCAACATGTTTTCTTTTTGATTTTGCTGATCCAGATCCTTATATCTTTAAGAAGAGAGAAAAAGCAAGAGCAATAAGAATTTGAATAAATTAAATGGAATGCAGTTCACAAAGATGATCAATCAATGATTAAACTTCTACTAAACAATAGAAAATATCTATCGGTTATAGTAATTAAAGAAGAGTTGCTAGTGGAAAGTCAAATAAATTAATTATCAGCAAGATCTCTGGCATCAGTATTAGATATGGATCCTAGTATTGGTAGTTACTCAAATGAAGAATTATATATGGGGTAATAGGATATCCTCCAATTGCTAAACTAGAAAGAATTGGTAGTAACTTGAATCCAACTTTTATTTGACGAAGCATGATGTAAACTAATCTTGCGGGTAACTTGATCATTCACAATTCTCAATTCTCACCAATTGAAGATAACCAAATAAATGTAGTCAGTGGCTTGTAAAGCATTTATTGCTTGAGGAATAAAACAGTAAAGAATTGCTAAAATATACTCATTCCACAATATAAAATAAACAGTAATAAAATGAAAAGGCCAAGAATTGTCAACGGTCAAGTATGTTTTGAAAATACCATTTTAGATATATTTTCCACCAAATATTATACAACAACAACATCATGGGGAGGGGGGGGGGTTCGGATTGTATGCAACCTATATGACATGGAAAGAAATTATTAAGTATACCATATACAAAATATTTGATTTCAAAATCTATAAATGCAACCATCAAAATTCAAAAAGCAAGAATATTGGAACGAAAGTAGCTTAAAACAAAAAAGACGAAATCGAGACCTTAGTATCAAGCATGACAGCACATAGTATCCCAGTATTCTCCATAGCAGCTCTAAGGTTGTCGAGTGTTTCCTGATGATACTCATAAGACCCATGTGAGAAATTGAAACGTGCAACATTCATACCTGCCCTAAGCAACTTCTCCACCATGGGTACTGATCGAGATGCTGGACCGAGTGTACACACGATCTTCGTCTTTGGCCTCTTCTGCATCAACCCCATTGATTGTTCTTCCATATTGTTAATGCCCACCATTTTTATCAGCCAAATTGATCACTATTCAAACCAAAATAAAAAAATCTGCAAAAAAAAAATGGAAATTCTTGAACAAACTATATACCTCAAATATATAAAATCATACAAAAAAAAAATATATAGGTCAATTACATTGGGACAAAAAAGGTGAAAACTTTTGAGGGAACTATCTATTTCAATTGATCACTATTTTAAACCCAAAAAAAAGTATGCAAAAAAGGTTATTTGTTAATAAAACTATATATCTCAAATGTATAAAATTATACTACAAAAGTAATGAAATGGATCAATTAAATTGGGACACTTAGATCAAATTTTATAATAATTATGTATCTGCAAAAAAAAAAATGGAAGCTTTTGAAGAAATTATTATTCTAAAGATCTAGACTTATACAGTGTGTTTTAACAAATTAAATAGAAATTGGACAATTAAATTGGGACAGTTTGAATTATAATTAAAAGCAATTAAGTATCTGCTAAAAAAATGGTATATTTTGGTAAAATTATATACCTCAAAGATCTAGAGTTATACAAATAATATGAAGAAATGATATAGAAAGTGGACAATTAATTTGGGACAATTAGATGAAATTTAATTGTTACCTGATGTTGCGTTTGACTTTTGGGTATGGGGAATTGGGGATCGTGGAGCTGATATAGCAAATGAGTGTGAGAGTGGATTATACTTTATACACGGGAAAATGTGTCTATTACACTTTCTGTCTCACAATCACCTGTTAAAAATAATATATGTATTTACACGCTTTTAAAACATAATTTAAATATAAAAATAACACGCTACATGATCTTTAATCAGCTTTCACATAAAAACGTAATACAGAGCCTACATGTTATGCACGTAATTGACTAAAAAAAATTAGTCATGTTTGTATTTGGGCTTTTATGCATGGTGTAGCGAGATCGAGAGTAAGAATTTCCGATTGTTTTAATTCAATTTTCTGCTATTATAGTAAAAATGAAAGAATTTGGTTATATTACCAAATTCCAATTTTAGTTAATGGTTGCGAGATTTGGAATGATCGAGAACTAAACTCGAAAAGCACTGGGATGGATAAGAATTTGAGAGAGCTAAGTCCGTGTAGCCAGATAAAGTTGTGATCCTCTAAACGGTCGGGTGCTATTAATAACGAAGGTATATATGTTTGAATAAAATTGAATTTAAATTTAAATTAGCCAATTACAACAGACTATGGACGCAGGCACGTTAAACTAACTTTTCTGAAAACATTAACTTATTAACCACGTTATGGATTTCTAAAACGAACTAAATTGTCCACTTAAAGTGCAAACCGTCATATTGGTTTCGTAAATTAGACGGTTTGTTCAATCAAAATTAGAGAATAAAAGTAAATGAGAGGAAAATGAAATTTGGAAAACCAAATATGGAAACAAATCAACAAATAACAATACAAATAAGAATCAAGGGAAAAGAAACATTAGGTTTATCAGATAAAATATCATCACCCATTTACCACAAAATAACTAGGCTGTAACTATTAAACACAATTAAAGATAATTTTTTTTTAAGTTAAAAATGGGATTTTGGCTTATATGATTTTAACAAAGGCAAATAATTTGGTGAAAAATCGGTTTAATAGTCCATAATTCTAAAGTTCCACGTTGTAAACTCGTATGAAAAAGGAAATATTTAAAAGAGAGAAGATTTCAGGAATAAAAGATTATATACTTAAACTTTAATAAATCATTGATTTTAATACGAAATAACAAATTAATAACTTAAAGTTAATTAGTGGTCACTGCCGACCTACATAATATGTCAAACGATCCCATGCTAACATACGCTGAGGTTGGATCATCTCAAATGGTCAAAGTACATCAATAAAAACTCAACATAATCTATTTTTATAATAGTAATTTTATTTAAATTTTAATCAAGCATTCACTTATGACTTATTACAAGTAAATGATAATTTTATTTAAATTAATCGCTACTCACTTATGACTTACTACAAAGTAAACGATAATTAGTTATGACTTACGTGGCTCAATAACGGCGTGCCGCATTCTACGTTAGTGATCTCACTCCATCGATATAAGTTTGATCATCTAGCACGGTTAATGACATCAATAAAAATTTTATTACATATATAGAAAAATAGAGAATAAAATTTACCTATATATATATGGTTTTTAAAAAATCTCACATATATATGGTTTTTAATACGCTTTATTTTAATGTAAACTAACCAATTTCTTACCTACTAAATAAATTATGGTTAATTATATGTTATAGTATGAGATACGCCGTTAGATAAGTAATCCAACATCTTATCAATCTAAGTATATTATGTAAATTTACACATCACAACCTCTAATGATAGTGCTTAAAGTGGCACCTACGTGGTTAACGACTCTCCTTTTAACTTCTAAAATTTAGCATTATATTATACTTCAACAATTTCTATGTCATATTTTTGGGACGTATGTATCGATATATATAATAATAATCGTCTGCTCAAGGCATTAGACTCATATCTCGATAAGGCCTCCGAGGCGGGAACCGTCAGGGTATAAAAATTCTCTACTGGGTCTCGCGGAAAAACAACGGTGAGAGGTCAAAGAGCAAAGAGGCCAAATAATTTGGCTGCGGTGGAAATGAAAGGATTTCGACGTATAAAAGGTAAAGTACAAGTTCAATAAATGAGAGTATTTTTATGGGGGCTTGGGAGACCCAACGGCAGGTTAATCTCTCTTTATCGAGGCGGGCACGGTAATGGCGAGGTCTAGTGTCTGTGAGAGACGGTAAGTTACGGATAGAAAAAGTACGGATCTAGTGGGCGATTCGGATCCAAGGAGCCGTTCGTATCTAAGGAGAGATTCACTTCCAATGAAGCAAGGCTTCATCCATGATCGACCCCCGACATCTCACTAATAAGAACCCATCCATTGGAGCAGCATCATATATAGTAATAATCGGTTCGGCCCAAGATTTGAATCTATATCCGATAAAAACCTCCAGAGGTTCGTGATACGACAGTCATCACCAACAGAGCTAATGACCTGTACTTCCTTCATTTGCCTATAAATACACCACATCATAGTACAATACTTTTTTAATCAAGGTTTTATATTCACAAGACATCTACCAAATTCCAATACTAACTGATTGCCGGAGTTGGTTTGCCAATCGCTCCACGCTGCTGCGCTTTCAGTACGATCATGCATTAAGCTTTGGACTCCCAGATATACCGGCTTTCTCTCCGCACCAAGCACAATGGATCTTAAAGTAGCGGTTGTCCCAAACAATGGCCAAAAAGCGACCATTTCACTGGGGATTGACAGATATAAGTAAAGCCCAAATTTCTTGAGTTAAAAAGAGTCCCCGTAATGTAGGAAATGCCCAATCGGTGAGATTTATGACCCTAAAAGTTACCTAAATAATCACATTTATCAAGTATTATTAAATGATATTTTAAAATGAAATAACCCCTTATTTTGTGATTTTTGTAGCAATAATAAAGGCTAATTTTCTGAATTCACATTAATTTACACTCGATTCCCTCCACGTCTAGGTACGATGTCCTTTCAGACATCACGAACCGAAATGGACAAAATTCTTGAATTTATTTATGTACGAGGATTATATATATTATATGCTCTACATATTCTTATAATATATTTGTCCCTTAATCCAAACACATTTCAAAACTCAATCCTTACATATTTGAGTGCTACTGCTTATAGTATTGAAATGAAAATGGTATTTTACAAAGATGTAATGGTTTGGTTTCTCATCTTAGAGTTGGTTTTCATGGCCATGTTTGTTCATAGCTTTTGTCCCAAAAGTATGTCCCTTTTCTTTAATCATCCCTTCTTTATGTATGTATGTGTTTGTGTATGTGTATTGCATGGTTATCACATTTTGTTTAAATTTTCGTTCAGTGGCAGTTTCAAATGAAGTAATAATCAACATGTCACATACATCTACACAGGTAATAATCAGGTTATTAAAAGATGTCAACTTTTCTAGTGTTTTATTTTTTGCATGAGATAATTTATTCATTTATTGGTTAGTCCTTTTGGCAAATTCACATTTGTGGGATTTCTCATTTGTTCATGACAATTTGTTTAGGTATAAATTAAAGGTACTAACTTTTTTTAAAAGCCTATTTTTTATCATTTTTTTCTTCTTGGTTAAGAGCCAAATAAATTGAAATATGAGTACTAGCAATAATTTCATGTGTTGGATTGAATAGAAATCAGGGAGGAATAGAGAGGGTGGCAGAGGAACTTCAGCAGCAGAAAATGTAGACAACTCAGCAAGGGAAGTGCCAACTGGACCAGACCCTCTTCATCATCACAACAATCCTAATAATGTCCCTTGAATCTAGTACTAAGAATAAAGAAATACCCATTTTGTTTCACTTAAATGGGCAAGCTATTTTTTTTTAATCTATTGTGTATAATAGATTGTGGTTCTTGATTAAACTAATTAATTACGTTTTTGTTTTACTCGTTCGTTTCAGTCTAAATGAGCCACTTCATACTTTTGGATTGAATTTTCTCTATGATAGTTGTGGTTCTTGATTAAACTAACCAATTATGGTTTTGTTTTACTCTTTCTTTTCAATTTGAATGTGCCACTTGTTACTTTTAGATTTTCCCTATGATGGTTGTGGATTTTCTTGATTAAACTAATCAATTTGATTTACTCGTTCGTTTCAATTGAAACGAGCCACTTGTTAATTTAGCTTTTCTCTATGATTGTCATGGTTCTTGATTAAATTAATTAATTATTTATATTTTTGTTTACTCGTTCATTTCACTCCAACGAGCCACTTGATATCTTGATTAGTTTTTTTCTATAAAGTGTTACGGTTCTTGATTAAACAAACTAATTACATCTTACCTTTTTATTAATTAGTGATGAATCTTTTAGAAAATCACGCCGCAAATCGATAAAATATAATAATCTGTAAGATTCAACCCCGCGATCTTCTCTATGTGTGAATATTATGCTATTTATTTGCAGAATTACATTTCCTCAGCATGAGGATGCCCGGCTTCAAAGTGCCTGTGGCTCACTCCTGTTTTTTTTTAATTTTTAAAAAATCATTTTAAAATTAAATGATTGTTTGTAAAAATTCTATTTCTTTGATTGCTTTTATAATTTCAATTGCATTCTTTTACAATATACTTTACAATCCAAATGTAGTTACAATCCTTAATAAAGTTTTTCCTTAACAATCATTCATTTTTGCATTAAAGATATATTCCGTATATATTAAAAAAAATTAATAACACTAAAACAAACTAACTCCTTCTTCTCAACTTCTACTTAATATCATTTATCAATGAACCTGATTTTAAATTTATATAATTACTTATTTTACATTTAAAAAAATTATTAACAAATTTAATAAAGAGGCTTCATTTTCAGAACTGAAAGACAAATGGGCTCTTGTTAGTTTGGCGAGACGGTCTTGTTCTTATGACAACTCCTCAATAATTTAAACCAACTTCTCTACCCTTACTCCCCAAATCTTACTGATATTTAAATCGATTTTTCTCAGACTACACCCCCTGCTTCCATTGCAACATCCGAACGTGCATTTTCATACAGTACCAGTGCATCTTTACCCACAACAAAACGCTGCGGATGATTATCTTATTAATGATTCACTTTTGTATATCAAAGATAAATGTGAGATGATTTTTACTTATTGATTCTTCTTATCAATGACTTTCGCGATTCGAAAGAACATAAGTGCTTTCTCTAATTAAATTAATAAAGTTTCAACGACTATTTAGCTTTATTTATTTGGCATACCCTCGTAATTTTATCCCCGACTACCGTCTCTTCCTTTTTAGCTTGTTAAATAAATCATTTGATATTTTTAGCTTTTCTCTATGACGCGTCATGGGTTCTTTGATTAAACTAATCAATTATAATTTTTTTGTTTTACTCTCGTTTCACTTTAAATGAGCTTGTTAATATTTTCAACTAGTTTTCATGATGGATTGCTGTTTTTTGTTAAACTGAGTAGTTAGATTTTAGTTTTACTTTCTTTGAATTCACAAAGTTTAAATATATAGATATTCACCCTTACAGTAATTGTCTTGCTTTCTTTGGCCTACTTATTGTAAAGTTGCTACATAGTTTATCGACATTGATATACTCCGTAACAGATTGTGTTACTTCCTCTTGGGAAAGTCTGGCGTGGGGTGGGTGGGGAGAGGAAACTCGAAGAAGAAAAATACTGAAAATAAGATGGGAAAAAAAATATCTAACAAATTTGGATCAATTTTCAATTCGTGAGTGTTATGGAAAAAAATGTCTAATAAATTTGTATCAATTTTCGATTTGTGAGTGTTATCCTTGTGCATGGACATTAACTTTTTTTGTATCGTTTTAATTTTTTCGAATGTTCTCAAAGTAAAGAATAATCGAAACGTGAAATTTAATAATAAAATATGACAATAAGATGGAAAAAATATCTAACAAATTTGGATCAATTTTCAATTCGTGAGTGTTATGGAAAAAAATGTCTAATAAATTTGTATCAATTTTCGATTTGTGAGTGTTATCCTTGTGCATGGACATTAACTTTTTGTATCGCTTAATTTTATCGAATGTCCCTGCACTTCACAATCCCATTTTTCGCTTCTAAGTGACTTTTGGATATCAATTACTTAGAACGATATTTTTTCTCGAGAAATACCGAAAACGGAAGCGAATACCAAATTAAGAAAAAATTTGGACCATTGATTTGTGCGTATTGTCCTCGTTATGCCATGCTAATCTTCTCTGTATCGTTCCAATTTTATCGGATGTCCCCGAAGGGACAAGCTAGTGGGTGAGCTTCAGGGTTATAAACTGTTCATCTTCCTGGTGAGCAACCAATGTGGGAGGTTAACAGTTGCTTCCTCTGTCGCACGCTTGTATACATAATTAGCTGAGCAAGTGCCTAGATTCTCGAATGTCACATACACACAGCAAATACCATAATGGAATTTAAAATGAAAGATCAATTGATCAAAAGAAGATACATTCAGAAATTCGATCTTTTTTATTAAGTCATCTCCCCACTTCCATTTCTTATCAGTAACAACTATCTGTAGATGATTGGTTTTCGGCAAAAAGATTGGTCTGTTATATTCAGTTACACGACCAAATCATGTCTTAATTACAGAAGCAATTCATAGATTCAAGTCTTTAACAAGATTTAAACACCTATTTCACCGTCTGACTTAAGCGAGGTAAACAATCCACTTGATTGTATATGTACAGGTTTACTTTAGGCATTACACGCGATCTCATTGAGTCCAGTTATGGCCTCAAATCCATGGCATCAAAGGTTCAGGACAACTAGTTGTGATGCTCCAAAACTCAGAAATCATGGGCACATAGTTCAAACACTTATCTTCAGCAACACTTACAAACAGGACCACATTATCAATTGTGAAACCTCAGAATGTAAAAGAAATACAAATATCAATGAATGAAAAGGAAGTTGATGAACATGACTCCATCATACCACAACTGGTACCTCCTCCCAAACACAACCACAAAACCTCTTTCATAGCTAGACAAATGCCCATGACCCTACCATTCTAAGGTATTCAACAAAGCCAAAAATACTGCAAATCAGAATTCAGCAATGAGAAGGGGGAAAATAGCAAAAAAAAAAATTTGACCATTTCGATTTGTGCGCGTCATCCTCGCTATGCCACGCTTAATCTTCTCCGTATCGTCTACTTTATCGGATGTCCCCGAAGGGACAAGCTATGCTGTGAACCTCGTGTATCTAAACTGGTCATCTTTCTCGTGGAAAAACGATGTGGGAGGTGAACCACTAACCTAAATTAACTCAACACTTGGTGTCAATCTTAGAAGGAATTGGTAGATCTAAAAAAGGTTTAACAAGAATTCCCAAGTAGGGAAGATGTATTCTGAGAATGCAGTGATATTGATTGTCATCTTCACCATCACAACAATCCCACTGTCCCATGAATCTATTACTATGAAATATCTCATTTGTTTTACTTCGAATGAACCACTCGCTACAATGGGGTGTTTTGATTCATGACTAAACTAGTTTATTACGTTTTAGTTGTTCTTTCTTTGACATTGCAAAGTACAAATTTCTTGATTCATCCCTGAACCTGCATGTCCATGTCCACGTCCACATCAAGTTCTGTGCAAGCAGTTGCGGCTAGCTTAAAGGCGTTGTCCACTAGACCGTTCAAGCTTTGTTTATTTGCTCGAGCCTAAAGACTTCCATGTTGTATAAACCAGAGGAGGCAGATACAGTGGAAAAATCTTTCTTAAGGCAGACCAATAGCCCTCCCTCCCTCCCTCCTCTGATTGGCAAGATTAATGCACTAGATGCTCTGAAGCTTATCATGGGAGAACAATTACTGTTTTTGCTATGCATATTGACAATTCAGAATAAGCCTTGTTTGTTGTATGTTCCAATCTATTTCTCAGCCTGGGTGTGCACGGGAAAATGATTAATTTTGTTCTAGGAGCTTGATACATACTTGTTTCACCAGCTCTAACAGCCAAAAGCATCAGTTCTGCAAATACAATGCTGTAAGAAGCCATTGAAGTCAAAGATCCTTCATGGCAGGGAAGAAATTCCTCACAAGAACTGAGTAGATCGTAAGTGATAATCCTTGAGAACCATGCGGTTTCATCCCAAAACCAATTGACAAAGCAAAAAACGGTCATGAACATTGAAGATATCTAGTACACGTCTATTTTACGATGTGGAGACGTCTCCCTAAAGCTCATTTTCTTTGTTTTCACATGGCTCAGTAGACTTCACCATCCACCCACTTCTAAGGTACATTAACATTAACATGTCCCAATGCCTTTGAAACGACTCTCTCATCTAAGCAGGCTAGGGGGTCGAATTAGTACACAACCTTACTCCTATGATAACAAAGAGCCTGTTTCCAAATTTAACCAAGAGTGGAGTGCAGAGGTAGCTTGGAGAAATGATGATCATAAGATAAGTGAATGAATAGAGCATATCATGGGCCTGAAGGAGAAGGGAATAGACAAAAGTGAAAAATCATTGGTCTTCTTCTGTAAAACCATAACATGTAAGCATCTATTTTTACGATGTGAGAAATGTCTGACACTATCTAGTCATAAATTATGGAGAAAATGAAATATTTCTCGTTTCTTGTTCATCTAGATTGCAGTATAGAATGCTCTATATATTTCCACATAATGATATCAAACCATCCCAGATGGTGGACTTCTCAGGGCATAGCTCTTTCAACAGAATGTTTAGTTTGCTAGCCTCCACCTTCGGAAACTCCGGAACTTGCTGAATACAGAAACAAGAATAAAACACTTCAATAAAAGATGGGCATTAATTGATTCATCGATCAATTGGAAACCAATATCAAGCACTACTAATGAATACCTTCATGAGCCACATGATATATGTGGCAGCATAAGTTGCTTGCGCTTTATAGTCCTCAAAGTTGTTATCAGGAATAACCGTGCAAGATTGAAAAAGTTGTAGCTCATTGCTTATGAATATATCGGTATCATGAGTCAAGAGACTCTTATCAATGTCATGGCCTGGTGCGTTAAGAGAAAGAGTTGCAAAATGATTTATCCAGCAAACGGAAAGGAAGCGTCGATGAAGCCATAAAGCCTACAAGACAAGAGCCCAATGTTAGCATAATAGCATTAATGGCTTAAGCATAGTGAAAGCTAGTAAGCCCTTTGCATTGTTGAAGCCCTTTGCATTGTTGAAGCCTTTTGCATTGTCGAACATTATAGAAAATTGCACTAATATCTTCACTTCTGAAGATATTGTGATTGGTTTCTGAGAGATCAAGGACATTTAAAACTGACCTCCCTTGGGGGGGACTAAACCATACCTCTCTCCCTATATAACGCTTTATCAGCCCCTCAACCCAATTAAGCTCCTCCTGCCAAATAATTAATTCTCAAAAGTCCGATTGAATACATCAATGACTTGCATAATACGGAGTATAAGAAAATAATGCTCTCTTTCAAGCTTATAAATATCTCCTTCTCCTCTCTTCATTCATCTCCTCCTTTAGTCTTTCTGATTATATTTGGAAAAATCAATTGCATAAAGTACACAACAAATTTGTAGAACATATATCCTCAAAAGAACTTGAGAAAGGACTATGAGAAATAACACATGATACCTTCCACACTAGATAAAGTTCTACTCCAAAGTTAGCATCCTGATTGCAGTTTCCAACATGATCTAGCAGCCAAAGCAACAGACGCTGTAAAAAAAAGCTTAATATTAATCCTAATCTTATGTGACAGGTTTATCTCTGGGTTTTCCATGGACAAATTAACAAGATGAGAAGCGTAGTGTTATTAAGAGCTTATATAGTAGTTCGGATGCTAATATATTTAATATAATTGAAAAGTAAACATTAGATGAACTATTCATTTAACTAGACTATAAAATATGTGCAAAACGATAATTTCTTCTGAAGCTAGTAGATGTTAGACAAGAAAAGGGGAAAGACTCACTGCACGGTAGTGAAAGCAAGAGCTATCAGCAACATTAAGTCCAGCCCAGTCCTTGGATTTGCGTAACTCATGTAGGATCTGATAACAAGAAGCTATTCAATTATAAAATAAAACCCAACAGATTACACCTATTAACATAAAGAAATATGCCAGTTGAGCTTCAATGCATCAAATATACATAATTTCAAGGCCCATCTATTAATTGGTTAACACCTTTCATCGAATAAGATTTATTCTTTCTTGCTATAAATTTATTCAAGGATCAGAAACAATAACCAGAATCCAACTCATTCTAGGATTCATAAAGTCACAATACAAAAGAAAAAGATAAGAGCAAGAAATATGGTTCATTAGGCTCTGTCTGACCTGACCTCTACTCATGTAAGAAACTAACCAGCAACGGTGATTCCATGCACGATAGTTCATTTTGGACCTCTGCACGAAAAGGAAGAATGATATTAGCAGAAACTAAATAAAAATTGTAAATCATTGACATGATGTACGCCAAGATACATCTGTATGCTATCAGTGACAGCTCACTACGACAGAAGTGTATTTGTAATATAAAAATGGAAACTTCCATAACGACTAGGTAATATATTAAACCATTTGTAATCTGAAATCTAACCTCAGCCAGTCCTTTCACTAGCTCGGATTCTTCTTCTACAATCTCTTGCAGATTTACAAACTTCCTGGAAATTATCTTGATTGCCCACCTCCTATCAGAAATTTTGGCTTCAGTAATTTAAAGAAACAGTTACAAAAAGTCAAAACAAACGGACTCGATTTACACAATGCATACAAATGGAATGACCACAACCCCTCCCCTTTTTCTCTGAGAAGTAAAAAGGATAAAAATAATGGAAACACCTACAAAAATTACCCATAACTCTGTTGGTGCAAAATGGAAAATAAATTAAATGCACTAACTAGTAATAACAACACAATGTATTATCATGGAAGTTGCGCATTGAAGTACAGAAAACGGGCAAGTAAATTACCTATGGCTCCATGCCCGTTCACTTTTTGGAGAATATGAAAGAATCAACTTTGATAAGTGAAGCTCATCTACAAACATTGCAAGTTGTTGCTTCTTTGAGACTATTTGCTTCCTATGAGCAGAGAAAAGTGAACTTCAGGATTTCCAATGTATTACCACATATAAATTCACAAAAATAAGTCATTGCACTAAAGCTTGACTAATTGTTGTTAACATAAAGTAATCGTTGACCAAATCAAGTCATTCAAAACATAAGCAAAATAGCACTCGGTCTACTTGTGCCAAATAAAACTCTGAATGTATGTATCAAACTATCAACCACTCTATATGGGATCAGGTCAACTCCGTCCGCTGCTCAAACTACTTATCATATTGAAACTATAGCACTATAGCATACATTGTAAAATTTTAATTACATACTTCTACAATTTATTATCAATTCACAGAATTCAATTTACTTGTAACCTCCTGCACAACCTTTTCTTCTTATTATTAACTGATCATATTTGAACTGATCTGTGAATTTGATGGGTGGATAAACATAGTATGCATATTTAAGAGAAGGTATCAAACAATATAAATTTGGCCTAATGAAATATATGTTCTCCATATGCCCTGATAATATATACAAGTATCTTTTCGCGAACATCAATAGCTAACAAACACCTTAATAATCAACAAAGTCAGAGAGGGAGAGGTTATGAAAAAGAAACGTAAGGTGGTATCACAAAACCTGCTATTCCATGCAGTGCCAAAATCACTGCTTAACAACAAAAGTGCTCGACTATGCTTCATGACATCATTTTCCGGACAATCCAAGGAGTTCAAGAAACTAGCTGATACACTATCTTCTCCATATTCTTCTTTAAGTTCCTTCTTATATCGCTCCACTGCTTCTATGAATGCTTGCTTGGCGGCATTGTATAACGGGAGCAAAACTCCTGTCGATATACCTAACTTATGATCTCTATTCCAAAAATTACCAGAAGCATTAGCATCTGAGCCACTGGGCATCTCAGATATGTTTTTGGTTTGAGGCTGATCACCATTACCGGCCTCTTCATTGAGGACCAAAAACTGGGAGGGGTGAACAAACCCTACTTCATCACTGTGTGGAATAAATAATCGATAAATGGGAGTATCAGAGAACATCACCCAAAAAACAAAAGAAACTTCTGGAAAGGAAATTTCAATTAGATATCACACTCTATCACAACTCGAAAGATTCAAAATTTCTTGATTACTATACTACCTAGGGAAAACTGAAAATTGTGCATATTAACCATGAGATGTTCTAGTATTGCAAGTGAAATCAGTGGTAGAGACTCACATTAAAGGATCGGATTCCAAAAACGCGTTTCTAGCCTGGGAATCAAAAGGTGTGGGTTCACTCACATTGTAATTTGGTAAATCTGAAGCAATCAACACAGATAGATGATGAATTATAGAGTAGTGGCGGAGTCAGAAGTTACATTCCACCTGCTAAAAAAACAACTAACTCGATCCCAAATCAAGAACGATACTTATACTTTGTAATAAGTTCAACTTTTAGCAAAAGAATATAATCAAACATATCATCATAATTATCCTTTCCTCAAAGTTAATACCGTATTTGTAATCTTACCTTTCTAATGGCCACATAACGACTGTGGATCATCTATTCTGTACTCTTTATCACAGTCAATTATTAAAGGATTGTTCATTATTTAGTGCAGAAATTTGTAACTTCACCTCAAATCATTACAATTACCATTAACATTTTCTAATGCTTAATCAAGAAGCAGCCCCAATAGGAAATAAATTACACTCCTTCCATTTCGAAAAGATATCGCCTTCCAATAGTTCTTATTGTTGACTTTTTAAATGGTGAACTCAAATATTATCAAGATAAAGTTACGTGATCAAGTTACGTGTAATTAAGGCTATAGGAGTTTGTTACTTTAGGTCTATCAGAGCGGATTTATGATTCCGAGATGGTGGTTCAAAATATAAAGCTAATTTTTAATTTGGAGGATTATTATAAAAACTACTCTGTTAACAATAACATCACCTTAAGGGTGTTTTCAACTAACCTTTTAACTTGAATTAACTTAAAAATCACGAAATCAAATGAAAAACCCTCAATTAAATAACTATCAAAGAAATAATGTCTTCATTTAATTTTTAATATGCTTAAAATCCAAATAGATTCAAAACAACGACTATTTCATGAAAGCTCTCTTTTGAAATATTGGGAACATACCTTCTAATTTTGTATCACCGACTTTTTAATTTTGAGAGTACGAGGCCCTATTCTTAATTTTGAGTGATTTTTGGCTAAGTATCTGCTGTTGAGTTGTTATATTACACATTTAAAATACTACTTTAAGCATTTCAAAAATTACTATTCTATGTGATATTTGCCTGTAATGATATCTGACATTTATTAATTTATCCATAAAAAAATGTAAAATATATAAATGAGTTGAATTTTTAAATCTGCTATTCCATGTATGCAGCTTTTATCGACTAATTAAGTTAGCCGCTTCTGCAAGATTTAACAATACTTTATACCGAGTCGCATCACATAAGAATCGAAGCAGTTGTCAAGTACCTGGACATTCAAATTCTCCGGCCGACAACCTTAAAGGGGCGGGATAGTACAACAAGATAGTTCGAATTATCCGTCTTATTGGCAATACATGTGACCATGTTGTCGTACATAACATATCGATTTAAGGATGATAAATATTTTGATTTTAATATAAAAATTCTATAATTTTAAAAAATTCACTTCATAGTTAATGAGAATGTGTCACTTACATTTGGATAAATGATCCATATTAACACAAAATGTAAATATTAACACAAAAACCCCAACATCGCTTTTAAGAGATCACGCCATAGTCGATCAGAGTCCAACCGTGGTGTAAAGGCAATTTTTTTAAAAACATCGCTTTATCTCGATTTTTTCAACCGTAGGCCATAACGACGCCATTTTTAACCTAATATTTTCATCACAATCAACCAAAACAAGTTTATCCACAACTCCCCCACCGTTAAAAATCTATAATTTAGAATCTAAATACTCCCTTCGATTTTTTTTAGTTGTCATTATAGCTTTAAAGAAACGTTTGAAAATACTTGTAAGTTCTACGAACGTGAGTATGTACAGTGAAATACATGTAATAATTTTTAAAGATTTTGGTAGTTAACAATGCAAAAGGAAATATTAAGTGTAATGATTTTTAAAGAGCAAGAAGATAATTAATTTCTACCGCATTAAACAATTAGTGATTTTGAATTAGTATGTTTATCATGGAAATTATATGAAGAATAAATTTAGTCTTTATTCAAATTTGATCGCTAAGTTTAGAAATTTTTTACGATCAGGAGCACATCCATTAATTAATCAAACAAAATAAATTTATCCACTGATTTACAACAAATACTAGATTCATTCTACTAGCATTTCAGTCCAATAATTTTTTTTTAAAAAATATTGTACTTAAAAAAAATTACCTTAGGGATAATATAAATTTGGAATGAAATATAATGTAGTACTTCTAAATACTAACTATTGAGTTTTACGCCATATCTATTAAAAAAGCGGTCTAAATTCTCTGGTGAAACACATTATTTCACACAAATTTTAAACAACACATTTTAGCTCAAACCAACACTTATACCCAACCCAACTATATCATCTCTATACATTTGTATTCTTCTACTCCAATTAAACATCTTTAAATCCCATATATCATAATACATCCAAACATATCAAACTAAGAAAAAATCAAGGACTATATCAATACAAACAACTGCTAACAAAATTCAACAAAAAGACCTTCAATTAAAAATGGGTATCTATGTTTGTTTTCATCATCATGATCATCTATAAATGATATAAAAAAAAATCAAAGTGCTAAATGGTGCGCTGGATCCGACTATGCTCACGCCTAAACTATCAAAAATGAGGGCTCTGATAAGCGATCAAATATTAAACAAAAGTAAATATTATACTGAAAGTATTAGTGTAGCTTTGCTTCTTTTGTGAGAAGGCTGCGGACAAGATCTGCCAGTATTAGTGTGTATTCGAGATTTGAAAATTTGAACTCTGTACATAGTTTGTTTGCTTGAAGTATAAAAGATGGAATTGAAATTGGATAGAGGATACAAGTTTTGAAAATATAGAATTTTAATATAATTTTATCTGAATTTAAATTGCATATATGATACATCACACAAATGTGTCTTTAGATCCCATGTCACCGGTAGTCATAATTGTTGGTATTTGACCATGATTAACAAAATCAATCTTGTTCAATCTGAGACAACAAAGCACTCTTTCGGGCAACTCTTCTGGTTTCTGAGCCTGTATAAATTTTTAAGAATTTGCTACTTTTAGATTAAGTGTATTTAGAGAGAAAAAAAAAAAATCTTCAAAATCAAAGGATCAAATAATTTCATGTACAAATTAAAGGATAGCCGGAAACATATGTTATGATTTACAAGATTCCAGATATTCTTTCGCTCCTGAAAGCCTCTAAACTATTCCATTTTAATTAGAGTAAATGAATTTACGTTTATATCATATTTATCAATATTTAATTTGAGAGTTATACTGTAAGCAAACTTATTTTACAATTAATCTTTCATTTAAATTCATCAAAAACTCCGCCGTACTCAATTTTCCTGGCTGTTGCTAAAATCTGCTTCCTAAAATTAATCCGACAAATCATTTGAATAAAATTCTCCATTAGTTTAAGCAGATATATCGCTATATCAATTTATATTTGATTTTAATTTTAAATATGATCTTTTTAATACTCTAATTTAATTTTAAATCAGCCCAAAAATGACCTCCAGATTATTATCAAATCTAGTCCCTTTAAAACAATCCAACTCTAATTCAATAATCCCTTAAAACACAATTTTATTCAAGAGTTAAATTAATTAAATATTTGAACTTGTAACATCAAGACATTTGATTTAAGAATAAGAAAGAGAATGTACCTGAATTGTCAATCCCAAATCTAATATACCATTCCCGAGTCGATCTCGAAATGCATCTAGCCCTTTTCTAGCTATGTAGCTAAAGCGATGAATATCAAGATCAATCTCCATATAACTTTCCCCCTATATCCAATAAGAATTTCTATATCAATATTTAAGGATTCCATATATAGAATAGTTATTCAGAAGCTCATGAAATTCTATTCAAATCACCAACTACGCAAATCTTTAATTTAAAAAGGTGTGCTTGTTTCAACTACGTAATTGAAGTAAAACTTAATAAGTACTGTAACATATATACACTTTTAAAATTTCAATTTTCTTTCAATTTCATTTCTTAAACAAACACACACACCTCAAATTTACGTTATAAGAAATATCTCGAAATAAATATCACATAGCTATGTCATGTTAGACAATGCATGGAATTCTGTTTAGCATTTTAGAGTGTAGAGGGTCAAATATATAATTTTAGCACTAGTCAGTTGCTCGCTTTATTTTCAATTTGCCCTCTGAATTCATGACCCTTTCAAACTTGCCTCACGTATTTCTCGACTATCTCCGCTTTTTCACATTTAAAATTCATTTTTCAGCTTAAAATGAATTATTTCATTCCTAAATACTACACTCAAAGATACGGATTAAAGTATATATTTAAAATATTTATATATCATAATGTGCCCCTCATTTCTTCTTCGACACATTCTTTTGCCTATCCTAAATTCCTCCTCTACTTCATGCAGAAAAGTTTGCATCAAAGAAGCCGCTTATGCTTTTATCTGAATTACGTGTGAAAATATTTAAACGCGCCTCTATACTTTAAACAGAAGTAAACAGTGATAAAATAAATATTTAAATTTTTAACAAAAAACGACCTTTAAAAAGAAAAACTTATAAGAAATGGTAGCATTGAAAAGCTTCAAGACAACCTAAAAGATAAAATATAGACAACTCGAAAAGATTGCATAATGACGAAAGAAATCAAAAATAAAAGATGGGCTTGAGGAAGAAATTTAATTAGCCTAAATTTTACATTGGTCTAACTAAGCATAAAATGTCTAAATCAATATGATCCGTAAACAGTTGCCATTTTTAAAGAAACATATAAATATAAATGTGTCATTTAAAAAAAAAAAAGTAAAAATAACAATAAATTTTTAAAAAATCAAAACCAGACCATGCTCGAAGCATTTGAATCATAATCTAAATTTATGGAAATCTTATTTTATGTACTATAATTTCCTTTAAACTGGGAAATATATATGATTTTGTCTTCTAATCATTCAATTTCTTAATTAATAATAAATACGGAATAATATTTTTATTTGATTTGTTTATAAAAATTTCTAATCTGCCACTACAAAAGCGGCCTATAAGAAGCTAACGAGCTTTCTTTCAGTAGAACTTGTTGCAAGATCATCTTGGTTAACCACTCCAACCAATATCTTCAATCTTTCTCTGAATGGAACCATTGAATCCTTTCTAAATCCTTTAACTGTTTCATTATCATCTTCAATTAACCTCTGCACTACAAGTAGTTGTCTTAAATGATAAATGAGTACCAGAATTGAATTAACTTATATACCTCATAATAACAAGAAAAGAGAATGATTAGAAATTAAATATTGTAAAAGTAAAACAAGAGAATTTGTTTCTTCACATTCAATCTAATAGATACATGGAGCTAATTACGACGAATTGTAATTTTGATCTCGCTATTCGAATTAAATAAAAGAATTACTATGACATTATCGGTAACCTTACCACATATTGGGATGAGCAAGTACCTTTCGAGATATTGCTGGCCAAGAAGCTTTGATGATTTATAACCAACGGCTTAATATAACCACTAACTCTCGACACGATATTGGTAATTAAAGATACCAAAATACGCCATTTATATATAACGATATATAATCAAAGATATCGCGCTATACGATTGAAGTTTAAATTGAGTAATCCAATTTTACATTGATTAATTAAGATCTAATAATAAGATACTCGAGTTTATATTATCCATCAATCAATTGTGACCACATAAATATTCAATTTGGAAATTTCCTTTCTCATCATATTCAAATTATAAGTGCATGGGAGATTTCATTTCCAATAAAAACTTCAAGAATCTTGAACAAAAATGGGTGGAATACCGAGAGGTAATTTTACCTCTACAATTATCCTGAAAACTGTTGAGAAGCCTCTTTCTCAAAGTTGTCAGAAACCTTAAAATACAAAACAAGGCTCAAGCCTTCCCCATCAGCATCACCAACAAACATTGGAGCAGGATAAGTAGGCAATTGTATATTAACTATGAGAAGTGGAGGCACTTTTCCATCAGCTTTAACAGAAGGAAGATTCAAGTGCTGGGCAATATGATTAACCTTTCTTGGGCACACAAACATATCAACACCTATTGGAATATAAGCACAGTTCTTTGGAGCAGGGACTTTCTCTTTGTGTCTGAAAAATTATTCTATTAAGCACATTGAACCATCATTCATAACATATAGATAGATTTGAAAGTCTCCTATTTAGATGATGAAGTGATCGAATAGTCTAAAGTTTTCAGAATAAAGTCTCTACAAAGAGCCATCTAAATCGATAAAGAATTTAACGTAAAACACTATCTATTACTTCATAATATAAGAAGACAAGTAATGTAATAATATTACATCGTCATTTTGGAATCTAATAGAATTTATTTCATTATATATAACAGTTAAAAGTAATAAAATCTTTTTGAAATGAAGTTTTGAAATGGAGGAAGTATATGGTGAGAATTGCTTGAAATCTGCTCGAGCACTATACCTGCATTTCGATTCTGGGCCAATACATCAGAAGCAGCTTAAGCTCATTTCGCACACAAAAAGTCACATGGCCCCCAAACTGCCAAGCGCTTCAAGTAAATCTAAACATCCCAGACAATCATGACGTTAACACTGTTGGTAACTTTAAGGCCACTTATTACGCACTAAAGCCATGTACATTAAAAGTCGAGGGTTCAACTTTAGACCATGTTCCGGGTGTTGGTTTCCCTTGTGAAGAACATGGAATAAGAAGTCCTACTTTGGGTCTGTAGAGAAATCTCTTGGACTCGCCTGCACAAATATTTGATTATTAATGTCTAAAAAATGCCATGATGTACACTCTTTGATCATGATTTCAACTCAAGCTTATAAAATACTCCATAATTATTATCAATATAGTCGATTGCTTAAATGAAATGTTTTGTATAAAAATATTTGATAGTTTTAAACGAAAGTAATATTTTGCTATTATTTTTACAATTTTGACCTTATAAAATTTTCAATTCTCAATCCTAAAATGTAATGATTACCCTTCAGTCTTAATTCATCGCGTGACAAAAACAAAAAAGTTTGCATAAATAATTTCATTAATATAATTTTAATACAAACAATCAATTATATATATTGATACGAATGAAGTAGAAAATACACTGTGAAGTGGAACTTAAATAGGGTTAATTGCAAATTTGTTTTATCACAGATCAAGAAAATTTCAGTTACTTGATGCATTAGACTGACTATGGCAACGTCAGACATTGCTCCCAAACGATAAATATCAAGTATATAGCCCATTTTTAATATCCAAAATATGAATGAATTTGTCACTTTCGGGATCATAGTGCAACATTTGGAGTTAATTGTCGATTTGGTCTCAAATAGTGGGACGAAATCAAGACTTACCCAAGATAATTACATCAAGCTGGCAGATTAGCTCACGAAAGTTTCAAGATTAGTTGTATTTCAGTGATTAGCCCTAAAAGAATAAACGCTGCACATTCGATCCTATTTTTCGAGACCATACTGCACACTTTTAATTATATTATAAATATTTTAATACTTAAAAAATAATCTGGTAATAATATAAATATTAGAGAATAAAAATGCAACAAATTTCGTCTCAAGATGGGACCAAATTGGGCAAATTATTTCCACATTGGCGCCAGTTTCAGTATACTATGGGATCAAATAAATGGATGTTCTCATCGTGAACTTACAATAATCATCTTCTTGTTCAAAGGATGTTCTCATCATGGAAAGTCTGAATACTGCCGTTTTATTTATTTGAGATTTGGGACTGCTCAAGGCTTTGTCATTGCAAATCATAGAAGGAACATACTTAGGAAAAACAGACTTGATCAACATGTTTTCTGAGGGATTCTTCATGTCATAGCTTTGAGCACTAACAGGTGCAAATCCATTGAAATCCTTCACCCCATCTTTGCAACTAACGATCTCTGCTTTGTTGGTATCTATCTTCAGACAGGTTTCATGATATTCTTGGTACTTGCACTTTTTGTCTACATAACAAGTGCAAGTTTCATATTGAACCACTTTGCCACTAGAAATGTTGGGGATAAAATCTAGAGGAAGCATACATTAATTAGCATTATATCGTATAAAGTTAATTACTGATTTGATTTCAACCAAATATATAGTAAGATTAAGTTATAATTTTTTTACTCCACTTTAAGTGGATCTAAAATAATAAAGATGTGGAATGTATTGATTGGTGTTACAATATATAACAAATATTTAAAGTGTGTCGTACAAAAATGTAACAAATGATCCGTGCCCATATATACCATAACCATTTGAAACGCTAAATGTTTGTACCTTATCTATCTGTGCTCTAGCTACTTAAAATTAGTTGAAATATAATTCTTATTATATATACTAAACTTAGAAACACAAATATATGCTTGAGATATTGGCTATAGTTTGTTACCTCCATGGACACTTCTAAAGTCATCATCATCAGCATCATCAGAATGAATAATGCTGAAAGTATCAAACCATGCTTCTTCTTTATAGAGTTCTGCATACATACGATTTCCAATAATACTCATTGTCACAAGTTTACACCTATAATTTGAGATAATTGTCGATTTGATTTTAGATATATATATATATATATATATATATTTTGATAAGCATGCACCAAAGCCCTCTCTCTATGTTCTATATATATATTTCCTTAAGTCCAATGCCAACTTACCATCAGCATGACTAATATTGTCGTGGTACCATTGCCATTGAGCAAGATGAAATTCAGAGTTAGAGAAATCAGAATTACCACAAGTAGTAGTTGTGTGAACATATCCACTCATAGAAATATCAGTCCTCCTCTTGCCATTTTTTCCTCTATATTTTATTATACGAATGATGCTTTTCCTTCTGACTTTAGCACCATTAGAGTGTTAGAGTAATGGGGAAAGGACTTCGATTTATTACTTCGACAAAAAATGAAAAAATAAAATATTTGCAATCAGTTGTGAGACACCTTCTATTTTAATTTGAAAAATAAAATAAAATTTACTACTATTAATTTTTTCAAAATTACTTCGTTTGGCCACTTTTATATATATATAAAACTGGGTCGCATTGTATGAATCTTCCCCCGATATAATACAGAGGATATTTACGAATGACCCAACATGCATGAAGTGCAATGACCTTTTTAAAACTTCATGATAGATGAGAAGCACTTCAAGAGATAATTGTGTTAGTTGAATGAATTTTTTAATATCATAACTTGTTATTCAACTCCAGAATTGGTAAGTTAAATTATCCCGAAGCACTTCAATAGATAATTAGAGGCCAAAATCTCAAATTATTGTTATGTGGAGCCTATAATAATCCCATATGTATATGATGATCGAAATGAAAGATATCATATGAGAATATATAGAAAATAAGAATTCATCAAAGTTCAATTTAATTTTTAGTTTTGCAATGCTCAAGATTGTGATGGGATCTATGCTCTCTTCCAATACCAAAAAAGTTACAAATATTTACTCCGTATGTACTAATTAGTATTTCTCAACTATATATAATTAGGTTTCTTGTTAAATATAAATGATGTGACCATCTATAAAAAAAATAGAAGGAAATACATGCATGTCAAATAAAAATAACCAAATATTCCTAATCCAAATAAAAAAGAAAAGATGACAACAAAATATTTAAACAAATAAATGATCCAAACAAAACTAAGACAATCCCATTTTAAGCATAGGGGCATGAAATAAGAAATCAATGAACCTGATGAAGAAAACGATAAACATAAAAAACCATGAATATCACTTCTGCCTCTCTCTATCTATTCCCTTTTCAATGTGTTATGGAACATAGAGAAAGGGGCTTTGGTGGATTCCGACAACTTCGTCGGATCCAAAGCCTTCTTCAAATAAATACTTTGAGGTATATAGGTTATTATAATAAAAAACTACTTTGAGGTATATAGGTTATTATAATAAAAACTAATGAAGAAATGAATTGAAAGACAACAAAAAAATAAAGAGGAACTAGAAGAATTGTTATCAAATCCCCTATTATTTAGGAAGTGTATAGGTATGAGTTAGCCCCTCATAATTCATTTTTCTTAATTTCTCATTGTAATTCCGTTTTTTATTTGTCATTTTAGTTTAAATTTAATGGTTATTTTAGTTATCCTTTCACTTTTTCGCTTACGCATTTGTCTATTTTATCCTTATGGTTATTATCATTAAATATATCTTAAAATTAATTATGTCCTTAGATCAATATACGAACGAGTCCAACGGCAAGTAATAAAAATAGTATCAGAACTATTTATGTAAAAAATGTTGTAAGATCATGAAGAATCTAATGTTGTATATCTATCGTCCGACTAGGCCAATTATTTATTACAAGTCTACATTATAGTACATTCGACCAAATAATTGACCCTCTATTACAAGCACAGTGTTTATAATTGACTCCCGGCCTGATTGTTCCAATTAACACTGTGCTTACAAATTTTACCTACATTGACAAATGACAAAGATGTATTGCTAGAGATAGTGCTTACAAACTTTCATTTTTTATGTTGCCTCTTCTGTGGTGATCATGAACTTCAGGCATAGATTCACATTTCTTGTTTTCTTCCTTATACAATTGGAGGCAATGGGGTAAAAGAGAAGGACATTATCTTTGTTCATGTTCCCAGCCCCAGGATGAAGTATGAGCATCAAAACAATGCTGGTCGCTACAGGGCTTTCCAAGTCAGTGCCATTGCCTTTTAACGACGTGTCGACAAGAGTTTACAGAGAAATAATTGGTGGAGGACCAAAGAAGAACAGTTGAAGTACATGGATGGTATTGTAGCTACAAAAATTGGAACCCAGAGAAGGCAAGAAGTATCTTCCAAACATTCGAAACGAGGATACGGACAACACGGTCCAGCATATGTTTAAGTTTGATTGTGACAACACAAACAACACAACTTTATTAATCATGATCAGAGAAACAGCGAAGTATCTTACATTGCCAAACTGAATGGCCAACAATGTAAATAGATTTAGGGCTAACTTGATATAACGAAGATGAAAACTGAGTCATCATTCAACAGAGCGAATCGACCACCTTCATATGGCGTCCAGAGCTTGAAGAATATCAGCCTTCAAGTCTCCGAAATCTTCCACACCAAAGCTGAAGCGAACCAAGTTATCCAGAATACCATACTTTGCTCTCTCTGATTGGTTAAGATCCCTGTATTTTGTTTAAAACATGAGTTTACGAATCACTAGTTTAAAATGAACAGTTCAAGATAGAAGAATACTAAGAGGGAACAAGGGAATGCAATGTATTATAATGATGTTTAAATTTCCAGCATTTCTTAAGCACATTGAACACAAATAATGATATTGATGATGATTATATGGAAAAAAACAAAAAAAAGTACCAATATGACATAATAGCCGGTTGATCAACAATGCTCTCACATCCCCCAAAGGAAGGGGCAATATATGCAATTTTGAGAGCATCAATGAATTTTGCAGTTGTCATCAAGTCTCCATCAACCTGATCACAGTTTATATATTTAGCTTAGAAAAGAAATGATGCAGCATTTTGGCATGATTGTCCAAGCAGAATAGCAAATATTTCGAAACTGGGAATTCTGACCTCAAAACTAACAACACCACCAAAACCAGTCATTTGCTTCATTGCAAGTTGATGTTCTGGATGGCTTTTCAAGCCTGGATAATAGACCCGTTTTATCTGAAAAAATGTATCCAATAATGAAAACGATATACATGACAAAAGAATGCAACATTTCCAAATAGAAATGCATTGCGATTCTTATGATAGCTAATAGCATATTACAAGCAGCCGAGTAGGCACTCATCAATTGCTCGACAGTTACCGAACTTATAATTCAGAAGAAAAGCCAGATTTCTCATGGTTGCACAATGATGCCCAAGAAACATAACATAAATGGTTTTGAGGTAGTGAAAAGGCCAACAAGAACACCCATGCAACAGTTAAAGAGGAACCATGACAGGTTATGAGGCATGAGCATTCAAACTATGTATAAGAAGCTAGTTGATGTAACTAATGTAAGGGTCTATGAAAATTACAAAAACTTGCCTGGTCATTATTCTTTAACTATATACCTAGCAAATGCTATCAAGCCTAATGCCCTTCAAACATTTAACAGTTTCTAAGACAGAAAACGAGGATACCAATACAATTTGTTCAGCAGTTAAGATGTTAAAAATAACAAAAGGGTTTTTTAGGAACACTGCTTTATGATGCTATAGAAGGTTCAGATTGAGATATGGAGATTATCAGTGCAAGAGATAGTAATTGAGAGATATAAAGACAGATTGAATACCTTAGGATGTGCCTCTAAAAGCTCGGCCATCCTAATTCCTGTTGAGTTTTGTTGCTGTACACGAAGATGCATTGTCTTCATGCCTCGGATAATCAGATAAGCAGCATTCTGACAACAGACAGAAAATTAGTCCTTACCACAGGCCACTGATCTATACAGCAAAGTGCAAAGAAAATATAGTTTTCTGAAAGTGTATACTGTAGCCTATGGAAGTAAATAGTACGCCAGAAATATGAGAACTCACAGGATTAAGAGTGCCTCCAAGAATATGATGCAAGTTCCTAACTACTGAAACCAATTTCTCTGGACCACTTACACAACCTCCGAGGACCTGACATGGAATACATTGGATGAAATTAATACCTTGTATTATATTTCAATGCAAGAGTCTAAATTTTATAAACAACATCACTTACATCATTGTGCCCTGCAATGTACTTAGTGGCAGAGTGCACAACGATATCTGCCCCAAGAGCCAGGGCCTTCTGATTGAGAGGAGTGGCGAATGTGCCATCTACAACAACCAGTGCCCCTTTCTTGCGACACAACTTTGAGACCAACTCAATGTCAACACATCTAAGGAATGGATTGGTTGGAGACTCTGTGAAGAAAAGTGAAACCTATATGGTATATCAGATAAAATTGTTCAGCCACCTATTCTCAAATATAGGAAAAACTACATAGCATGATTAAGTAACTAGCTTCCGTGTAACATTCAATACTAACATTTTTTGTATCCAGTGCCAATTTCAAAGCTTCCACATCTGCAGGGTCGATGACTGACGCCTGTGATAACATACAATTGAGACCACAGATAAACAGAATAATAAAGAAAACTAAATTCCCACAAAAGTTATCTTCTACGTGAAAAAATCCAAAATCTCATGATATCAATTTCCAACGCTTCGCACAAGCAAATATAGATTTTTAATAAGCCGAACAAATGGGTGTAGTTGGCTCAAGTTTTACATTAGTAAACTTCAACAAAGGTATATCCTTGTACATTGTAAAATAAATTTTCCATTTTCTCATGGGGAGCAAATCTGACCAGCTTTATATACAACATGACTCTGTTCTTCAAATATTTGAGATCAATGTACAATGGTTTCTATGCTGAGTAATACACTATTAAAAACGTTTTACAAATGCCTATCACGTGATATACTGGATGTCAAAGATGCATACCGAGATTCCCATTTTTGGCAGCATCGTCTCAATAAACATGCGAGTTCTCCTATAACAATCAGTTGTTGTAACAATATGCCCCCCAGCAGGAACTAATGCCATCAACAATACAGTACTAGCACACATTCCAGATGCCATCAACACGGTTGATTCAGCACCCTCAAGTGCACTGTTGCATCAAGCAATGAATCACCGGTTAATATTATCAGCAGGAAAATACCAGTGAAAAGTTCAATATAAAAGAACTTACCTTATTTTTTCTTCTGCAGCTTGAGTAGTATAATTCCCATAGCGCCCATACTCAAAACTGGTACTACGTTTCTCCTGCAGAAGAAAACACATGGAAACGAGTTAAAACAGCAAGAAAGAGCCTAAAAAGTACAACTCGTAAGGTATACAGAGAAGTCAAAACCGCCACCATTACAAACAACCTCCTCACAATACAAATCAGATAAACATTTTCACTCAGGCAAATGGTATTGAAAAAATAATTTCCACGAGTTTATAAACAACGATTAAGTGAAATCCGACATCAAATAACCTTTAATCAGAAAATATCTTCCTTGTCATTTGTACGAACAGGTAAACCAGTCAATCAAGCATCAGCAGAATCAGATTACAATTACCTTGAAATCAATAAGGTCAGAAGTCTTCTTAAAAAAATAAGCGGACGTGTTAAACACTGGCGTAGTTATTGCATCAGATTCAATTGCTCGCCCCACTCGTTCACCTGCTCATAATCGAATAGCATTATGAATAACAACTCACTATCAATGATACATTTTGTCTTTGCCAAAGTCGAAAATATTTGTTTTATTAACTCTCAAAAATGGCCATAAAGTGAACACAGTAGTATGAATATTTGATGAATACTCAAATATAAGCTTCTCAAAAAGATTTTATGTTATACTTCGTGTGACAGTCTCTCTTACATTAACTTACAATCATGGCGGATTTAGGACATTTGAAGTGGGTGTTCCAAACACTGTGTTCGGATTAACTTTTGTAAAATTCAAAATTTTTTACAACCATAAAATTAACATAAAAATCACAATTACTGTTATTTTTTAACATGAAAAATATGGATAACACAGAGTATATAATTACAATATTCCCTTCATTTCAATTTAATTGATTATGGAGGTAAAAACTTTATTAATTGATTGAGTAATATTACTAATATATCTAAAAATTAATTCATTAAAAACATTTTTAATCTATACTATATATAATGTGCAAAGATTTGGGTTGTCGGTTCTAGTGAAGCCAAAATTAATGTATTTCACTGTTACCATACGATAAATTTTTTATTTTAATTTTAAATAGTAAAGCTAGCCGTTGTGTAGCACAACAGATAAATTAAGTAGCTACTATTTATAAATATTATCATTTCGTAATATATTTATGAAATTATCATGAGAAAATAAAAAGTTGTTTATGATCTTTCATCTTTATTTTCTTTATGGTAACTTTTAAATCTTATTTCTTTAGGTTTTTTTTAAAATTTTTTTCATTATAATTTTATTATAAAATAATAAATAATTTGCGGTAAATGGCATATAAGCCAGTAATTATAAGATAAAAAATTAGTTAGGGACAAAATTGGAAAGATCACTATAAAATTACGTTGAAATGATATATGATCAATTAAAAATTAAATGAATTTTTTTATTGAAACGACGGAGAGGGAGTATCATTTTACATTCTTAAAATTTTTAAGTTCGACTGAACAGGCGTGAATAAAATCATCATCATCGGCAAAATGCTTAGTATCGTAAAAAATATAACATGGGATCAAAATAAAACCCAAATATCAAATGAACCACAGGGAATATGTATATCATTTTACCAGCATGAATTGCAACAGTCCCATCATGCCTAATAAAATCCCCAAACTTGTCACCACCCAACTCCACATTTCCATCACCACACACCCCCCTCCTCTCCTCCTCCATCACCACCACCTCCACCGCCACCGCATCAACCGCCTTCACCTTATCCGACCACGACGCCGCCACTATTTGAGCCACCCCAATGTTGCTGCAGTTCCTCCTAGCCTTAGTACTCAACTGCCGAACAAAGTTCGGAGGAAACCTCAACATCAATGATGACATTCCATAAGCTCTTGAGGTTGTACCGTAAGCTTTGGAGGTTGTACCATAAGCTTTTGGGGTTGTACCATAGGCTGCGTAGGTTGCACCGGAAGATTGATTGGAGAATTTTCCACTAAAATATTTAGCGGGAGTAGGAATATCGGGCTTGGGAAAGCGGCCCGAGAAGTAGGGATCGGGCCGAGACTCGAAGGAGGGGTGTAAACGAGTCATAGTGTGGGTGGAAATGGACATTTTTTTTAACCGAATCGACTCGATAACAACTCGAAATATGGTGGGAAGGAAGGTGTAAAAAAATGGAAAGAATCGATAGAGAAAAAAGTAGTGAGGGGGTTTGAGGGAAAATTGTGGGTACATTGGATACACGGAGTATTTATAGATTGGTTTGTTAAAGGTCCCCATTTAATTGGGATCTCCATAAATTCTATTCAAATTTATAAAAGTGTGAAATTGACAAATTTATAAATTACATTGGCAGCCCTTTAAAATTTCTATCATTGAATACTTTGAAGGAGTTAATTGTTGAAATGTACCTAAATTCCACTCAAATTTATGATTGAATGGTTAGAAAAGTCTAAAAGCACCATTAATCATATATCTTTTTTTATGTCTTTTGATAAATTTTGGACCTTAACGCATTATTAAATCGAGTCGCATCTTGAATAAATGCGGTGTTGGCGTAGCAAGTCGAATGGCCTCCTTTAATCAACTTCCGTATGACATGATCGATCGAGAAAGTGTTGGTAGGAGGAATTGTATATTTTGATAAGCTTGACCAAGATGGCGAGAAAATTGTGGGTAGGGAGAATCGAACACATGACATTTTGATCGCGAAACATTGAATAATGGAATTCGATTGACGCTTTTGAAGATAGCAAATTGTTTAAACAAACTAATTAAAACTTCAGTGAACTTGTAATTAAGTTTCTTCTTTTAAAAGTTGAGTCTTCAAAGGAGTTGATCGGGATGTTCGGGGAGACTTCAGTTGAGTCAAACAAGCATCAAGCTAATCAGCGACTCGTGGTTTTTATTGTTATCTGCAGCGTTTGTAAAGGAAAGCTACCAACTTTAGTATATGTTGTTTAAAGTATGAGAGTAATGACTTTTCGCGGTTTAATGCTTGGCTGGTTTTCAAAATTGATAGTCAGTAAGTTTGTCACAAGTATAGATTGATTAAATTGTAAGGCTCGTACAAATGGCTAATGTCATTTAGTTTCGAAGAGTGAGCACGAAGCTTGATCACTTTATTTCGGAGGAAAGCGTAGACCCCATCGAACCCCATCGAGAGGTCGGTGCAAATAGGATCCGATGATCGAGACACGGACCTCTTGATAGAGATGCATCACGAGAATTTCGGCTTATAGTCGTTGCCCACGGCTCGTCGAGGGAGCTCATCGAGACTGATCTCGATGGGGTGCGATGTGACACCGACCTGTTACGTGCACTATCATAATCTTCTTTCCCCATTTTAAAGCACTGGCACTTTTGATCCGTCTTCGCGTTTAATATTACGAAATTCAAAGGCAAAGTTAAAACTCACGCGTTTAATCTGATGTCTTTTTGTAGAGTTTTTTATTAGTTGTGTGTTTATTATAATCGTCATCCTTAATTGTGATTAGGTGGGAAAATCGCTTTGCGTGGTATAGCGTAAGGTTTCTTACATTCTTTGTTGGAAGTAGTAAAGTGAAATCCTAAGGAAGTCTTGGGTTCTAGTCTTGTGGAATTAGATTGTTAAATCGCTTAGCGTGGAGGCTTGGAGTGTTTGGTTGTAAGGCCCCAGGTGTTTTGATATTATTGATGTCTTGAGAGAGAAGTTGTGTGTAATCGAGCAATTCTTGAGAGCCTAGTTATCGCTACAAAATCAGGGTTAGGCCAAGCCGGTCGGCGATAGAGAGGCAGAAGTTGATTTCATTTTAGTTAATCATATTTTAGTTGTTTATTTCTTAGCCCAATGGATTACCGAGAAACTGGGTAGTTGGTTCTCGAATTAATTTATATTCATATAGTTTGTTATTTCCGCTATATTAAATTAAAATTCGAAAAAAGATAGAAAACTTAACTTGAAATCTTGACTACTTGCTCTAAAAGGTTATATTTGGAAGCTATAGCTACATTTACTTGCTCCCGACTCGACCACGTTTATGATGTCGATATTTAAAATGC
Source organism: Lithospermum erythrorhizon (assembly GCA_019722365.1). Classification (NCBI taxonomy): domain Eukaryota; kingdom Viridiplantae; phylum Streptophyta; class Magnoliopsida; order Boraginales; family Boraginaceae; genus Lithospermum; species Lithospermum erythrorhizon. The sequence continues at coordinate 118,498 of JADFUC010001688.1, read as the reverse complement.
TTGTGGGCTTAGAATCGATCTTATTCTGGGGCGGTTTTCGGTAGATGCAGGCTTAGGACCGGTTCGGTCCATCCGGAAAGGACAGCGGTCCGGGCCAAAGTCGGACGGACGGGAACAAGTCCAAGCAGTCCCGGATGTCCAGAAAGCAGGCTTCGTATCGAAACCGTAATTACTTATGCAGCAGTATCTGGCGAAATACAAACAAAAAGCAATGCACTAATTAAAGCATGTTTATGATTGAAATGGGAGAAAAGAATAATTAAGCACAACACTTAAAAATCGAAAATAAACTAATTAAAGCATATTTAACAATTGAAAATACTTAAAAATAGTTAAACCTAATACAAAAAAATCGAAAATACAAAAAAAATAACAATTCCGATCGGAGTTTGGTCAGGATCGGTTTGATTCTCGTCAGGATCAGGTTTAAATTCTTAGGTCGGGATCGGATTTGGATGGGATCGACGTTTTAGATCGGACGGGATCGGGTTATTCGAATCGGTTTTCGGTAGGGTCGGCCAGGATTCAGCGGGTTCGTTTCTTGGAGTCTTGACAATAATGACTGGGTTCGGTTATTTCATGCATCATATAATAACTAATGTACACAAGGAGCAGTTAACGCAATTGAATATTTGATGATAAATTATAAACAGATTATGAGCATTTATTGTTTGTTATACTATTCCTATAAACAAATGAAAAATTGACTGGATCAACTTGATAGTAATTTATTTTTACAATATTGATTTGTTTTAGGAAGCACCACTATTTGATGGCACAACAAATTGACAAAACGTTTTGATTGCATGCCAATGATAAATGATTGCATTATATTGTTCTTAATAATTGACGGAAAAAACTAAGGAATTTAACATTAATATGTATTTTCTAACCATTCATTTGTAATTGATGTTTTCACTTTTTATTCTGATTCATTGACCTCAAATTATATTTTAATACTTCCTCGGATTCGTAAGATTATTCTTTTGAGCTTTTAATTTTTTAGTAGTTGAATTTTAGTAACTTCATGTTTTTGTTTGATATCAATGGAAAGAATTTGAAATGTATTTTTTATTGATATATTTTCATAAAATGTTATAAAATATAAGCAAAAATACGATCAAAGCTGACTATTAAAAGATTAAAATACATATAATCACCCAGAAGCGGGAGGAAGTATCTTATACTAACAAACATAAAAAGGGATATGATTGGATTTGTATTTTAAAAATATTTTCTATGCTATAGTTATTGTACTTTTTTAATAATGAAAATGTTATTCATGGTGAAAGATTCAAATCATCAATAGTAATTTATAAAGCATTAAGCTTGACTTTCTTTGCGCCCACCCAAATGAGTAGGTGGGATTTTGAGGAGCGTGAATAATTTTGTTTTGATTATTAAGCGCATAGTAGAAGCTACGATAAATTAATCTTCGATTATTTAATAAACCCTCACAAAATTATATTTTAGATAAAACTAGGGGATAAGGTGCTAAGTCTAATAATTAAGTACTTTTTAAGTTCATTTTTTAGATTTATTTAAATAGTATTCGTATCACATTGTGCTTTTTGTTCAACTTTATATATATATTTGCAATTAAACTTTTTAAAGATATTTTGTGACTAAATTAATAATTCGTCTTTCTTAGATTCATTTTTAAATTATTTCTACACATACGGTCGTATCTGCATTGTGGTTTCGTTCTTAAATATATATATATATATATATATATATATATATATATATATATATATATATATATATATATTGCGGTCCAACTCTCTGGTATGTTTTTGGTTTGTCCATTTCTGAGATAGGGTGTTAAATTAATAATTACGTCTTTTTCGTTCATTTTTCATTATTCTACGCCTTGATAAATGATTCGACATTTATTGAATAAATTGTTGGAAATATGAGATATTGAATCTCATAAAATATCAGTTGAACAATTTGATTATCTGACCGATTTACTCATTTAATATGTATAAGTTCGGATATATGTTCGATTGTTAAGACAATTGACATATTAAAAGTTAACTATTATTGACATTGGGGTTAAGATGAACTGCGAAATTCATTTCATGTCTATATATTAATATGATGTTCGGTTAACGCTAGAATTAATATATTCTTTCTGTCAATCGAGCTTAAAGAAGTCACGCACGACAAGGTCCGGCTATAATCACGATTATAAGCTTTCGGGGTTAAAGTGTAAGCTATAAGGAAATATTGGGTAAAATTTCAATTATGGAATTTCGCTATGGCAGCTTAACGATAAAAAACGGGGTTAGAATAATGCTTACAGGTCACAAGTTGTAGAAACTTGAAGTGCTGTATAAAGGGGCTTGAGGATTGGTGATTTTATTTCTTTAGTCATTATTAATCTTTGAGATAAAATATGAAAACAAAATCTCCTTCCGCCCCTATTTGTTAAATTTATAATGGGAGAAGAAAAACTTCAGATTTTCTTTCTCACAGAATGCTGGATTGTAATTCCTTTGTTAGAAGCTAATTTTTAGTATTAAAACCGATAAGGGTTGTCCCGATGGTTGGTGTGGGTTGTGCTGAATCTGAAACTTCTACTTTGGTTGTTAGTCTCTTACGACATTATTAGGTTCAACTTTAAAGTGTAAAATATAAATCTCTTATTAAATTCTTATTTTATATGTCTAGAGTTTACGTAGTGGTTTAGATAATAGTTATTTTGTCTGTAAACAAGAACATAATCTACTTTGTCATTTGACGGGCACTCCTTACTAATAAATAAAAAAATATAATTAAAACTACGGTTTTTCTACGGTGTGTCCTTAGGGCACATTATAATAATTGCAATGCACATTTTAAGCCTTATCCATTTTTATGAAGTTAATCAAAAATTCTATAAATATTGCCTCATTATAATGCTAAGAATTCTTTCACCTTTTAACATATTTTATTTACTTATTTTTAAAATTATTTGACTCCAAGACTCCACCCTAATTTTTCTTCATTAAAATATTTTTCCACATAAAGCATTACAACTAACTTATGCATTTTTTCACCACGTGAATTGATAACTTTGCAATGGTAAGATAACATTTCAAATTTTATTTTTATTCTTGTTCGTTTGAATAGATCAAACAATTTTTCTAGTATCATTTTATATTTCTTTTTATGTAATTTTTATTCTTGTTCATTTAAATAGATCAAACTTTATTTGTATTTTAAATCACGAAATATCGAAATGAAGTAATTACCAGAACCCATTTATATAAGTACATTAAGTCTTTATTATAGGTTGTAAAGTAAATTTGGTAAAAGAAAAATAATTAAGCTTTAGTTTATGAAAGGAAACGTAAATGGGTGAAAAAAAATTGTTTAATCAATTCAAATGAACAAAAATAAAAATAAAGTTTAAAATAGACTTGGTGGTGGCCGTGTCTTATGGTTTAGTGTATTTTTAGTGTGCAGGCGCTTCCTCCCGGACGGACAGTATAATTTTTTAGTGTCTGCTAATTCCATACATAATTTTATTAATGAAATGGCCCATATTCTTGCCCAAAATATCACGTTAGATTAAGCTAGTAAAATGATTATTTGTCCACTCTTAGCTAAAGTTTAGGGTATTTAAGAAGTATAGGAGATAAAAAATATCAGCTAAACCTTCATACTTGGCATGATAAAACTTCCCTACCCCTACCTCACAGCCCCACCCCTATCCCCACCATGCTTCCCCATCGAATTTCATAACAGATTCGTGGAAAGATTATATCATTTCTGTGTCCCATTATTATTGACTTGTTGGAGTTGAAATCCACTGATTGATTTATTTCAAAGGAATAAAAGTGAACATGTAATTTACTGTAACCACAGAGTATTTATTAGTCTCCAAAGAGTAGTACAAATTTGTTCAATAACCAAGCGAAAAGTTGAAATTTGATTCAACAAGAAAAAATAACAGCAACAGAAAATACAACAGAATCACATTGCACAATGCCCCTCATTACAAATACTTTACTGCAGAAGATGGTTTTACTTAATACTTAATTTTGTGGCTTCTCCCCATTTGAGGGCTTAACTACTTCCATGTGAAATCAGCATCATCCCTTCCAAAGTGACCATAGGCTGCTGTTTCAAATCTACCATTACCACCTCTCTTCAAGTCCAAGTTAATGGAGATCATACCAGGGAGGAAATCGAAAGTCTCCTTCACAATCTTCAGGATCTCATGCAGGATCTTTCCAGTGCCGTAAGTGTCGACAAGCACAGACAATGAAACCGGGCACACCGGTGGCGTATGAGACCTGAACCAAGCATCTGCGAGCAAGTCCAAGTGGGAAATGGGGGAAAATTCTAGTCTAGATTCTGAAATGGAACCAATTGAGTCAAAATTTGTCAAAGATGAGAACTTTTTGAATACTAAAAAAATCCCAAGTGTGAAAAGGGTGGAAAATTTTAGTCCAAATTCTGAAGTGGAACCAATTGAGTCAAAATTGGTTAAAGATGGTATCTTTTCACCTATTGAGAAAACCCCAGAAAGGAAATATGCTAAAAGTTCAAAATCAAAATATGATTCATCTTCTGAGTATGATTCTTCCCCTGAAAAAAGTGGTTGTTTTTGGTGTTCTCCAAAAAAGAAGACCCCAAAGAAGAAGAAGAAGAAGAAGAGTGGCAAAGAGAATGAATTATTGGGAGTGAGTTTTGATTGGGAAGGAGATGATGAGTTGTTAGCAGATTTGGAGTCATTTTCTGTGAAGGGTCAGAAGAGGTTGATGAAGAAAGCTATGGAGGTAGGGGGTGGGGGACAGGCTGGGGGGTAGGGGTGGGGGCTGAGGTGAGGGGTAGGGGTGGGGGGTGGAGGCAGGTAGGGGGTGGGGAGGTAACTGTCTGGGCTTTTTTTTAGTGAAATGATAATTTTAAGCCCAATGACTTGCATAGCTAACTTTATCTTTGCAAATGGGGAGGCGTAAAATAGTCATTCTGGCGTCTATCTTTAGTGTTAGGAATAAAATAGTGCGTTTTCTTCTTCTGCTGATGTGTATTTAAGGTAAATATAGTCGGAAGTCTTTTAGGCTGGCTAAAAAGTATAATGAATTAGCTCGGAAGAAGTTCAGGAGGTGTGCTGGAATCTTAAAAATAGTACGTAAAATTTCACGTAAGCATTAAAATCGTTATACAGGGACCTCATCAATGGAAGGTGGAAAGGTAGTAGTTCACGTAAAAAACATAAGTTGTAATGTTTGGAGGAAAACATATAAATATGAAAAAATATTTGAAGGAAGGGATTAATTAGTGTAATTAATAAGAACAAAAGTAATTTAAAATAAGAAAAATAAAATATGTTAAAAGATGAGAAATTTAGCATCATAATGAGACAATATCTCTAAAATATTTGAATAATTTCATAGGAGTTTTAAAATGTGTATTATAATTATAATGTGTTCTTAAGGCTTACACCATAAAAACAAATTAAAATTAAGGGTGAATGGCGTTCGAATCGCAGGTTTTATCTTCAAATGTCGATTAGATTCGCGAGTTTTTTTGTATTGTGCAATTTTAGGTCGAGTTTTATCTTATTGGTGTCGGGTTAGATTCATGCTTGTAAAATAAAATATCTTATTGACTATTATACCCTTCCATATTTACACTATCATTTTTTATTAATTAAGCTAATAAAAATAATTTTATTTTATTTGAGACATTTACACTTTAACATTTTTAAATAATTTAGCTGGATCAATAATTTTAAATTTACCATAATTTGATATATTTATTTTTAATAAAATAAAATGGGATTAAATATATCATGCATTAAATTTCATCCTTAAGCTACATATTAGTCATCGAGCTAAGTATCCGTGGGCGTTGTTTCAGTTTCATCACTTAAATGTTAAGCTTGACTCATTAATGGCTAATATATTATTGAGCGATTTCTTACCAGCCTTGATTATTGATTTTCTTCCTTTGTGTTACTTCGAACAAAAAAATGAAATCGACTCGTTTTGCAAAGGGGTTATTAGTGCAAGAATAATGGGGAAATGCTGTTGATTAAAAGGCTTTAGCGAAATTAGGTTAATTGTTATGTTTTACACATCCAGTTGCATAAAATATTCAATCGAAATGTTGTACACTATTTGGATATTTATTTCATTACTCGATTATTGCTTGCAAACTTTAATTATTTTGTTGGCGCATGGTACTAGGTAGTTACAAAACAGAATTGACATCACAAAAAGGGTTAAATATATATATGTCTCCACTAATTCAATTATATTGGTAGTAATTACAGTTTATGAATGAATATGATAAATGCGATTTAAATCAAAAAATAATTGGCATCACAAAAAAAGTGGTTAAATAAATATGTATTTTTTGCAAAAAATAATCTATAACAATTGTATTGTTATACAAAATAATTTGAATATGAAATATAATGAAGTATTAATTATGTGAGAGTATAAAAGTAATTGAGGAAGTCAATTGATCGAAAAGAGATAAAATGGTAATATATAGAAAAACTCGGGGGCCTGATGCAATTTATAATAAAAAAGCTGGGGCCGCATATGTCATTCGCTGTAAAATAAATGGGATATTGTATTAGAACCATGATAGATGAGAATGCTACAAAACCTGCCTCAAAAAAATATTATGAGAACTTCCATGTCAAAATATTTCTCAAAAATGGATCATACTAAAATTTGCTATCAAATTGATCTAGTCAAGTTTTCATGCATTAGTGTAGCTAAAAAAGGAATAGTATAACAAATAATAAATACATATTATCTATTTGGAGTCTATTATTAATAATTTAGGTGCATTAAATATTTAATATGTGCATTTGTCACTATTATCGTGTCCCAAGGATACAATATTGACACATTTGTAACCAATACATTTTGATATTTAAGATATTAAATGAATTCAGAAGATATTTAGATATATTAGTAATGAAAATATGATTGTTGACAATAAGGTCCCCTACATATTTCTAAAGTAAAACAACTTGCAAACTCCACATAGTAAATTTGGGCAAATAGTTGGGGATGAGGAAGGCAATTGGGACCATGAAAATGAAATAAAGTGAGGACGAGTGGACAACATGCATGTAATATGCTTTCACATAAATGCGCTTTTATATTATCAACTAATGTTTCTTTAATTATAGTAATATAACAATATGAAATTTATTTATCTAATCTTGGTTGATAATGATGGCAATTTATTTAATTGATTAAAGAAACATATATAAGCTAGTAAATTGTTTTACTAAATGGAACTAGTAACCTATATATTTTGTATTCAACAATCTTTTATGTAGGAATTTTGTTCATCCATATTTGATCTATTAGAGATACTTCGTTATGTATTTGATCCAACTCTTTCATCAGAGACTTAGACCACTCAAATTGTGATAAAAATAATTAAAAATTTACATTGTAACTTAGAAATAAATTTATTAGCCAGTAGATAGTTGAAATTTATTAATTAAAATTAATAAAATCCAATTTATACTGATTTATTAATTTAATTAATTTATAACCAATACACAATTATATATGTTGATTAGGATTTCGACCGATCCTCTAATCAAGACAGGACACCTGTAAATTAAGGATTCTCGACATTTTAACCACCTGAAATTAATTACTAGGATAAAATTAGGATTTATTATTAAATTAAACCTAATTTTATCTGCCAAATATTATGAGAAAATCGAAATAAAATAGAATTTTACGGATAAGCAGTACCGAAAACCAGCGGTACAATAAAAAAATAAGGACATAAACAAGTAGGGTAAACTTACCCTACAAATCAAAAGTCGGCACAGATTTAATGTCGGTTGAGAATATATTATTAATTTAATACTCTATTAAATTCGAATTAAAACGATTAGTCTTTGCGCCGATAATTTGTTGATCGGCAATTTGAAATTATGTCTTGAAAATGAATCTGCATTCAGGCTAATTTCAGCACTATAAATACCCTCCATTACCTTGAAAAAGAGGTGATCGTTAAATATCGAAAATCGAAGGCAAAGGTGGAAAATTTATAGAAAACTACGAAGAAGAGACTAGGTAAAACTGAAGATTAATTTGAAGCACCGCCAGAGCTTGAAGATACAAAAGCGAGGACAGCGCCGAGCTTGAAGAACAAAGCGAGAACAGCCACCCAAAATTTGATGATATAAAGGGAGGAGGACAAACAAAGGCTTGAAGATGTAAGGAAGAGACAAAAACTTGAAAGATCCTTGAAGATAGAAGGAGGAATATTGCTTGAAGATTGAAGGGAAAAGAGGTAGCATGAGGACTCGCGAAGGCTTACAGTAGAAGACAATTTCTTTGAGCACTCTTCTCGTTAAATAAATCGGTATGAAGTTCTTAAAACTTTTCTTCTTTGGAAGGAACAAACTCTGATTTACAAGATTAAATGGGTTCCAATCTTCTTATTTCTTCAAGGCTCACAAGCTAGTCGTGGGAGGCCAGAATAATTTGTGACGCATCTCGACTAGGGTCGTATCCAAGTCTACCTAAGTCGGCTGAATCGAAAGAAGGGCTACCGGATAAATCAATGTTGTAGGAAATCGAAAGGGTTGAGGGTATACTAGTCGATTCCAAAATGTCAAAAGAAAGTACAGCTATACAAATCAGCGCAGAAATCAAAAGAAGGGCATCGGGTACACCAGTCGTTTCTAAATCAAAGAAGGGTTGATGACAGGTCAGCAAGTATTCTGAGGATCGAAGTCAAGGCCAAAGATCGAGTTCTGTAAATACGGGATCGAGGCTCTTTGGAGCATCGTAGGTTTAGGCCATATCTCGAAGTCGAGGCAAAGGCATCCGTCACGATGTCTTATCACGAGACAAATGTCTGAAGTGGGCATTTCCGTAAATTCGAGTCAGTATCAGTCAGTATGCTGTGGAGACGTTAGCATGCGTAAAGATAAGCCAGGCGATGAGTCGAGGCACGTCGTTTGATAAATTCATTTTTGTATACAAGGAATTTTAAAAGATTTTTATTATTTCAATGCGCAATATAAATAATAAAATCTTTAATTTCTTCGCGTTACATAGCCATTAATTAAAAAAATAAAGTAAAATTGAAACAACTAACGATTGACTATCAAATAGGGCAACTTGATAGGCGATTTGATTAGCTGGTGGACAACATTATGGATCATTCAACTCATCTAATGTGTTGCTAATTGATTCATTGTCCGATGATTAATTTGTTAAAATATCTTTAAAAAAAATTTGGAGGTTTTTTCACTGATACATCCATATGTACAAATTGTAATATATGAATTATGTATATATAATTATATTTATCGAATCAAATATTGAATTTAGTTCAATGGGACGTCAGATTTATTAATAATAAACAATAATAAATGAAAGTCTAATTCGCGTTTTTGTCATATCTTGTCGTGAACAAGTTCGTTCGGGGGTAGTCCATGAGTCACTATCTTGTCGATTCTACCTTGAAAATAGTATTTTGTCGCATTAAACTAAAGTATAAAAAGTATATTTTATATAATTAAAATAGAAGCTCGTAATTTTTCTTTTTTATATGTCCTTTATCACTGCTTCTATATCGCAAAACTTGCGTATATCTTTTTCTTTGTGCTTTTGATACAGCATGCACTTGCCTAGCCCTCGCCACTCATTTTTTTCCTTCATCATCCAGAACACCGCCTCTGCTCATCCCCCACTCACTCCGTTGCCTCGCCCCTTTAAAGCCCCACGTTATTGTCCTGGCCAGACCACCGCCACAATCCACCACGAAACAACCCCCGTCGCGGCCGCACAGGCTTCGAGGGGTGGGGGGGATGGAAAATAAAATGAGGTAGGGGAATCGGGTTGCCGGTGAGGCGCTTGGGGGAGGAGAGGTCAAGCTAAGTGGGATATCTAAAAAAAGAAAGTTGTAGGGTTGAATGAGAAGTTTAGGGAATTGGGATAGAGTGAGTGTGTTAAAGAAAAAAAGTGTGATATTTTATTTTAATTATGTAAAATATCTTCCTTATAATATTTTAGTTTAGTGTTGAGTCAAAATAGTTATTTTATATAGAAGCGATAGTAGAGAATTGAGGAAGCTACTTAAAATGAGCGATAGTTTAAACGAAATATAAAAAAGAATGCAGATAAAAGTATAAATAAAATGAATAATCGAAATGGAAACTTAAATGTCCTCTAGATTATATAATATAGAGTAGTAATCCATTAAATACAATTCTAAGTAGGGAAATAGGGAGCTAAGAATGTCCTCATCCACTTGTACATATATATTTGCTTTGATTTGTTTTTCCTTTTCCAGCCTCCTCCTTAGACATTGATCCACTGGTCCCTCTCCAATAATTTGAGAATACAGTCAAGCATGATTAGTATTTTCTTATATTGGGATCCTTATGTATGTCTGATTATATATTTTTAAGTATGGATATAGCCATATAGGTAACTAGCTTTAATAAGTCATTAGAATTTTAACGCGTAGAAACATTTTATCATTGATAATGTATGTGCATCAATATAATAATTTTTTTTGGGAAAATCTTTTAGGTACAAAAATAATTTATCAAATCGATTGAGGTTCGATTATCAATTTATTGAGTCTCTAGCAGTTAACGGCTTGCTTAAGATGTTGGACTTGGACTTGATCTGGCCTTGGAAACGGCTTAAGCCTTGGAATAGAAATTTGTATTTGTCTTTGAGGCAGTTATGTGATTAAGATGGATTTGGATTTGTCTGCGCCGATTTGGATGTGGCCTTTAGGATAGAGATGCCGGATCGATATGATCTGACTGATAGAACTTAGTCTTGAATATGGATGTGTGTCTACTTTGGGTCTTTAGCCGATTTGATCGTCTTAATTTGAAATTTGATTCAGTCTTATCAGCTTTTCTTACGATCTTTCGAGGTGAGTATCCACATGTATATATGTTTATTATTATCGAGAGGATGTCTTGCTTGGGGTTACTCAGTGTTCGCGACAAGTGAGCGAGAGAGTATGTAGGTATATCATAGCACTATGATTTCACTACGTGGGTCTTTGAGGGCAATCTATGCGGTAATAAGCCGTCTTAATATTAGGCGCTATTTTGGTGTTGGAGTCGAAAGATTTTGTATTAACCCATTTCGGTCACTTTCGATTTAGGCCTTTTTAGGAAACTTTTAGGTTGAAAGATTTCGGTATTTTTGGTGGTTACTGTGGTGGTTTATGTAGTGATTTTCGCTTGGCAGCAATCTTCAAAGTTTTATGAAGAAATCGTTCGAGTTGTTTTATCTTGCAAATTAATTTCCGGGAGGCTTTTTTTTGTTATTTTTTTGTGGGGAAGGTGTGAATTTTCGGTTATCATAGCGGAGTTTATATAGGTTTTTGGGTGCTTGCTTGATTGGTTAATCGTCAAACCTTGAATTCTGATGTAGCATTTGATTTTGAAATCTTGGGTGTCGGATAATATTAAAATAATATTATTAATTCAGCAAAGTTTTGGAGAACACGGCACTTTGCCGACTTTCTTTCTTGTGCAAAGGGTTTAGACTTGCCTAATACCTTTTTTATCGGGCTGTTATTTTGAGTGGTTGTCTTAAAATTATTTTTATTTCGGGTTTTTTTTCGATTTATTATTTTATTAAAGTAGAATTTGAGGGAAAATGTTGAATGCCACGTCATCACATAAGATGTATGATTAGGTTTTAATTAATGATAAAACCTAATTTTATGTTTTGTCGATTCGGGTAAAATTTAAAATATAGGGAGCGACAATTTTGATGTTTGGTTTTATTTGGAGGCTCGGTCGGAAACCTAATGAAACACATGTAATTACCGATTGATCTTTATTTAATTATTTTAATTAATCCAAACAAATTAAATTTAATTAAAAATAATTAATAAAATTAGACTATTTATTAGAAGAATTTCAAATTCATTTTTTTATTGTACGGAGTATATCAACATTATTTTCATCGATATATAATCGGGATCATTGCTATTTATGGATCTCTGGCGTTTATTGTGATTTGTGAAGGATGTCTTCTTTCTTGACTTGACTTGATTTGATCTTGATAAAAGCTTGACTTGGCTTGATATGATTTGATTTGAGCATGAGCTTAGCTTGAGCTTGAACTTGAGTTGATTTGATTTGATTTGAGCTTGACTCGATTTGACTTGAGCTTGAGCTTGATCTTGATTTGATTTAATTTAGATAAAGGCTTGCAGGCATTTGGATAGATGTCGCGATGCGATGAATTTGAGGCAGAATTACAGACTTGGATATGGTCGAGCGGAGAGTGCTTAGTAAGCGTATTCCCGTGTTAGTATGGACTTGATCTTGGAGTGCTTGGACTTGATCTCGATTACATGTGAAGCGATGGAACTGCTCGGCGTTTGCAGCGTGGGACTTGCTTTGAGTATTGATGGCAGCCTTCAGTGGGACTTTGAGATTTATTACCCGAGAGATCTTGTCTTTTTGTGGTGAGGCGTGGCTTGAGAGGCGACATCTTTGATGGAAGCTTAGTGCATTGATACTTAATGACTTGATTTGAATAAAACTTGGCTAGGCTGTATGGAGTGATAGGAAGCCGAAGTGTTGAGCGGTGCTGTTTATCTTCTGTGACATAGCGAGCATTCTGGCGTATAGTGGGAGTTTAGGATATGGCCGCGGTGAGGCTTTAGTGAGATTGAAACCGGCAGGACTTTGTGATATCGCTCGCTTGGGACTTAGTGAGATTTGGCACTCGGCAGGAGCGATTTAGGCTTTGGAAGTAAGCGTCCTTTTTAGCACTACTACGAGGCGGCTTTAGCTGAACTTGTTGATATAGTGATGATCGGTATGAAGGTGGAGCTTTGCAGCTTGTTGATGGCAGTATAGGGAGGCTGAGCAGCTTAGTATATTCACATATTTGGGATTCGATGGTCAGAGCACAGGGAATTTATCAACAAGTTTTTGAGTATTAAGGGGGCTACGTAAGCAATCTGAATGACCGAGCGTTATTGAGAAACTTTTCGTCGGTCTCATAAGATTTTGCTTCTAACTTGAAGAATTATTGCATTTGTGCAATAGCCACTTATTCGCCTATTTTGGCCTGAGGTATTTTTCCGACCGCGCTTGGTGTGTTTTTTATGGCGGTTTAGAAAAATCTCCAAAAAAATTCTACATATTTTCTCGGGGGTTTTGTGTGTATTTTTTTTGGTGGTGGAATATTGTGATTTTTTTCCATGAATTTAAAATATGGGGGGTATTTATAGGGTTTTAGGCCTCGAATGCTTCTTCCGATTGGCGGTTTGATTTCGGGTGGATGAGTAAGCCGTTGAATTTTAAAGGAAGATCGGGAGCGTCGGATAATTTTGAAGTATTAATTTTCCTCCCAGTAAACACTTTGGGCGCGTATTTCTTATACGAAGGTTAAGTTCCTTTTTTTCTTGGATTAAAACATTTTTATATTGAGCCGCGGACCTTTTGGAGCCTTGATTTTGCACAGCCTGACCACGAGTCACGATTTTTTGGACATAACTTTGTGATCTTGATTTTAAATAGCATAAGCTTACAGAGTCTTCATTTTAAATCTAAGTGGTTTTTTAGATGCTTCATTTTTTAAAGCGCGTGGCTTCGAAATATTTCGTATGGCGAATTTAATCCAATAAAATTAGGATTTTGAGCACAATTTTTAATTGACATTAATGCGAGGCTTTGTTTTCTCGAGAACCCTATTCGAGTTCAAATTTAGGAGTTAATTAATGCGGCTTGTATTTTTTACTTCGATTCGAGGCTTGATTTCCGGGAACCTACGGATTCGTCGAGTTTGATTTGGTCGGGGTTTTAATGAGAACCACGATCGACTCACGAAGCATTTTTGATAGCTCGACTCTTAATTAATTTGATTAGTCGTCTTAGTCAATTTAATTATTTTTGATAGCTTCTTTAACTTGAGAATTGTTTCTTAGCTCGGGACTCGATTGGGGTGATTCGAATTTTCACGTGCTCGTCTTCGAATCTAGTTGTGCTAATTTTTTTAAGATTTTTACGGATAATTTAGGCTTCCTATTTTACTCAAACGTACATGTAGATTTCTCGGCCTATTATTTGCTTGTTGGCCTGCTTTTTTATTTGGCTTCTGCACTCGTATACTCCTTATATTTATGTAGCGTAGGTTCGGAATTTGCACGTAGAATGAACTTTAGGAATTCATGTAGAATGGATTTAGGAATTCATTTAGAATGACCTTAAGATTCATGCATGCATGGATCGTATGCATTTGAATTTTGAAGAAGAAAGATTATTAAGGTAGAGGACAAGCAGAGTATGACCTTATGAATCATGCATGCATTAGTCAAAATTATGTATCGACAAGAAGACAATATTCTTATTTTGGCTTTCTATTATTACTCGTACTCTTATATCATTTGGTAGTACTTCGTAATAAATTGCTAGCTATGGTAATGGAAAGAATTCTTATTATTTATTTAAAGGAATACATAATAAAATTTACTGTAGAAAATTTGTTTTTAGTATACAGATTTTATTAACAAACTATAAGTTGCTAAGCATTTGGTGACGATTTGTGAGATGTTTGAGCACAACGGATTTGACTTGATCTTGATAGGAGCTTAGTATTTCTTTCGAACGACTTATTTCGATTTGAACGATTTGAGTTGGATTTGGGATAGAGGCTATGAAATTTGGATATGTGTCTTAGTTTTTGATGTGAACAGTGCAGGCTTGGATATGTGATCGGCGGGAGGCACTTAGCCGTATTTCCGTGTTGGTATAGACTTGAGCTTGGAGTGCTTGGACTTGATCTTGGAGTCGTAATCCGGTGGATGGAGCTGCTACTTGAGTGTCTTGCATTGTGGGACTTGGGTTTTAAGCAGCTGTGATGAGGAACTTCACTTTTCGCGATTGGGCTTGGTAAATTTGTGCTACTTCTCTTTTTAATGGAGAAACGGTTTGTATTGAGGAAGCTTCCCAGGCTTGGTTGTGTGTGGAGTGATGGCAAACAGAGATTATTGAACCAATATGCGGCTTAACGTACTCTGGCGGCATAGCGAGCTTTGTTGTTGTAAGTGGGACTTGAGTGAGATTTGGCCTCTCTGCGTTTGAGGCGCGAAGTGTCGTCAACTTCCGATTATACTTCTGATGGCACCCAGAAGCGTCTTCTTGTAGTGATGATGAGTTTGATGTCCACAGCCTTGTTGATGACATGATCGTCAGACAAGGGCATAGCGGCGTGTTTCTGCGCGGAATCGGTATAGGAATTTGCGTATTCGGTGTATTTCATATATGCAGGCTTGATGAATCAGCTTAAAGTTTTTTAGGTGCTATTTAGCTTATTCCTGAATATTCTAAGTGTTCTTGAGAAATTTGTGTCAGATTCTCATCAGATTTTGCTTCTAACTTGAGAATTATTGCGTTTGTAAATTTTTGCCAAGCGCCTCTTTTGGTGCCCGAGGAGGTGTTTTCGACCACAGTGGTGTTTTTGTGGCGGTTTAAAGATTTAACTTAGAGAATTTGAGGAGGTCGTCCTCTGTATTTTTCTTAGATGTTCTTTGTGTGTTTCGATGTGAATTATTATTTTCAAAAATATAAGGGGGGTTTATATGAGTTTAGTCTTTTGAATGCTATTTACGATTGGATTTGGTTTAATTTCGGGTGGATCGTGATTTTTAGCAGATGAATTTTGAGCAAGATATGAACCGTCGGAAATTTGAGAATTACTTTGCCTCCAAGAAAAGAAAAGGGACACCTATTTTGAGATATGAAGAATATTCGGATTTTTAGGTGGCTTGCATTTTATATTGACCCCGGACCTTTTGAAACCTTTATTTTAATTCCCATAACCACGGAGTCTCGTTGAAACCCAAAACTTCAGACTTGATTTTAGCCCATGGCCAATTTTATTCCAATAAAATTGAAAGTTTTTATAGCGTCGACGCAAATTTAATAGCATTTAATTGAGGGGCTATTTTTTCCCGGACACCTTGCTGTCTGAGGGTTTCCCTTTGTCTGAATTGCCCACCGAACCGGGTACATACGTAGTAGGTGTCGGGTTCAACCCAGACAGTGTTCATTTTCCAACATAAATATAGTACATGTTGGTATTTTAAGGTTTTACTTCAGTGGTACAACTCTCTTAGCATCCATTTCTCTTTGTTCGACTTATTGGATGTAAATTGGACCATTTATTGATGAGAAATTTATTACTAAATACCATTGACTATCATTGTATTAAAGGCCAGTAGTTAACTTGAAATTTGGACTTGTAGATGTATTTAAAATTTGCTTGCGGTCTGAAAGTTATCACCCGTGCCATTTTTATGGCCGTCAAGGATGATTACTTGGTTGTGGGGATTGATTGTGATACATTTGATTGCAATCCCTAGTCAACTTCGACTTATAGGCGAGGGATTAATTTTAAGGAGTTTGTTGTGACATACTATGCGTGTCCGCGACCACAACTAAGTCTCGATGCAGTTTTTGACTTAGTAAAGACTTAATTATGTGGGATTTAATGCCAACTTATGTTGGGATCCCATTTAATTCTCAATTTATTAGAGAATTAAATTATTTGGGTTTGATGTTAACATGATGTATTACATGTTAAGACCCGTTCAATCTCTTGATCCATAGAGGATTTAATGGGAGTTGGGGTTTAGTATTGACATGAATTTATTACGTATCGAGAGAGCGCCCATTAGTCTCAATTTATTAGAGAATTAAATTTTCTAGAGGTGTAGTACTCTGCCAGTTGAACTATATCGACCAATTCATTTGGTTGGCCAGTCAATAATCTTCTAACATGAATTTATTACATGTTGGATATTTTAAGATGATTATCATAATTAGATGAATTTGAAGTGTCGACTTAATTTTTCATCCTTTTTATTTTCAGACTAATTTTGGGTCTAATTTATTTTATAATAAAATATTTGGGATATATTTTTCATGTGAAAAATTTAATCCATTCTACATACCGTATCGGGATTTTTTTATCAAGGCACAAAAGGAGTGATTCGTTTTATTTTGTCTTCTGATTTAAGGGGAGCACAACGTAAAACTGAAGGATGAGTGAACTTTTTAGGGTAATTGACATGGGGTCTATATAAGGATAAGATGACTTAAAAATCAATTCTCGTCATCTTGTCATCCGTCCCGCGTGTTTCCATGTCGGTAAAAAGGGGCTCCTTTTTTTTATTTCTTTTCTTGCTACTTACAACATTATCTAACCATATATCACTATTAATGTGCTTTATTTATGTTTTGCAAGTTCTTCAAGTTGAGTAGAGACATGGGGATTTGCCATCTTTATGGAAATTGTACTTTACGTAAAGGTAGTACCAGCCCCCGACCCGCATACATCTTTTAATGCTTTTGATAAACCTTTGATGATTAAACTTGTACATATTTAACTATATGCTCAGTATTCCCTTGAAATACATAACATATTGTTTTCTTGAATGGTATGATTTTGGTTAAATCAAAATTTTCGACTTGTTAGTAGGCCTTGTAATGCCGTTACGTTCGTTTTGAGCACTTGTCGTTAGAAAATAATGAAGCGACGGTTCTTTTGGCTTATTGTGAGCCTCATGGCAATTGGCACATGGCTTGAGTTATGGCGTTTCAAGATCTTCTTTGGAATTTGTCTTTCGACTTTTTGTAGCAACTTTCCGATTTTATTTCTCCTTACTCGGATGTCCTAATGGGATGAAATTTGTTTTTACATGCTTTAGTATATGGTTTAGTTTTGGATAAATTTTTCGAGGTACTACGGGCATTCGAGGTTGGTTTTCCAACCCCATAAGCATGTGTAGGCTATGCTCGAACATTTTTTGTGTTGAATTGTGCATTCATGTAGGATAAGATGGTCTTGAGCATATAACATGGACCTTTAGGACTTTGATGCATTACCTCCCTTGTGCTTTGATCGATCCTATAGGAGGGCTTGGTTGCTTGATTGTGCATTTTTTCTTGCTTTTGTAGACTCAGCTAGTGAGGTAGCTGATGAACATAGTTCTTCTACTACCATCATTATGTTTGGGCTTCCTTTGAGTCATAGCTTGGGATAGGTTAGCTTATATATATATATATATATATATATATATATATATATATATATATAATAATATATATATGTGCTATATCTAGGCATCCCCGATTGGTTTGAATGACGCAGGCATTGATGTGGTATTTAGATTGAGGCGGAGGACATCGTTTTCTTTTTATTGACCACGTATGGAATCATTCTGTTATGCTTTTAGTCATTGTCTCGGTACATTCCACCAGTGGGGACATTGCTTAAGTAAAGAGGCGTCCGGCTTCTTGTTAACCTTTTTGTCTTGGAGTTGGCTTTGACTCACATGTCACTTTTCTTGCTTTGCTTTGATAGTGTAGTAACATACGAGTTGTAGATGGACGTCTCGTCTCATAACAGATTTTCTTTATATGATATTTGTTGATGTTTAATTCTTTGAAGAGATTGACGCCACTTTGGACTATGTAATCACGAGGTTGAATCTTCAAATCACTTTTTGAAGCTTTATAGTATGTAACACATAGTTTTCTTCATGGCTTGATTTGATTTGATTTTTATGCCTTGATTTATTTTGCTTTCGGGCTTTTAATGTTTGATTTGATGTTCATGGCTCTTTGGCCTTTCGTTTCCTCTTGATTCGCCTCGGCCATGATGAACACAGGGGTGTGGGGTTTGATTATCTGGGGATGAGAGTCCAAAAGCAGTTCATTTTGATGAATAGTTTGATTTATATAGAGGATTTTTTGTTGGGTGTTTTATGCTCTTTACCATGAGCCGTTAGGCATTTATGCTCTTATCAATGGTACATTAGGCACTTATGCTCTTATCAGTTGTGAAGCACTTTATGCTCTTTACGGAAGGCATTGGAAGGCTCTTTATGCTCTTATCATGGAGTTGTTAGGCACTTTATGCTCTTACGGGGAGGTGACAGGCTTTATGCTCTTACTGAGGGCTGTGAGATGCTGTCTTTCTTTTGGCGGGAGGCGTGAGGCCATGCTCTTACCGAGGAGGCACATTGAGCCTTTATGATCTTGAGGCTGTGATCCTTATCATGAAATATCTTTAGGGATAGTAATAATTTTAGGTAATGACCGATTATGGTTCACACTTCTTTCTTTTCCACTTCTTATGAGTCATATACATGCATATATTCTCTTCAAGTATGTTGATCTATATTGATTTCGATAAAGGCAGAGAAGGTATCATGTGTGACGAGGTATGGTTCACTTACTTGATGCTTAGTGTGGCTGGCGTGGCTAGTGTGTGGGAGGCTTGGGTATCTTAGTTGTTGGTGCCAGGGGACGCCGTTTCGATCCATAACGCCAATTGTATGGATAAATAAATGAGTACCTCCCCATCACCAGTGTTATACCTGCCTTGGCGTAGTAAGCAGGTATATGTTTTTGCGCCCACAGACTGTCCGCAGTCTTGATTTTGACCTATCTTTACCGCCGTATCTCGTGCTTTCCCGTATTTATTGTGTTATCTGAGCATCATGACTTCCCGACGACTTTAGTCCCCCGGATCAAGGTTTTAGTGAGAGTATTTATTCATATGTTGTGAATATTTAGAGGCCTTGAGGATTACATGTTTAGAGATCGAAGGATCCTCGATTTCATGAGGAAGGATGTATTTCTTCTTGAACTTTGGGCAACTTTATAGGGAATCTTACGTCATCACATATTGAGCATCTCGAGCTATTGGGACCTTGAGAATATAAGTTTGAAGGCGAGTTGGAATAGAAGGTAGAGAGCAACTTCACTCCCTTAGTCTTATTTCACGTCTCGTAGGGTGCGGATTCCGTTCTTTCCTCGTGCAGACGAGGTGTACGATGTAGTAGAGGTTGAGCGGCGTAGATTTTGTCCATGTCTTCATCGTCACTTGCGTCCTAGGTTCAAAATTTTATCGTATTTTTTGAACCTAGTCCGAAATGCGATCTGAGCTTTAGCGGGGGTATCACTGCTTTGTCGTTGCATGCTTCGCCTCGAGAACCTTGTGAGAGAATAATGCGGGGTTACTTGTTGATGTAGACTCGTGCCGTATCGGAGTGTTAAATTTGAAGTTGACATTGCTTGCTTATTCATCTTTCACTGTTATGCTTGGCTATTTTTTAGCTCAAACTTTTGTGGGACAACATAGATGTTGTTTTAGATTATGGTTGTCGGCGATGGTGTCAAAAGTACTTTCACGTGTCTTACGATGGTGGGTCCCAGGAGAATCAGTAAGCGCGTAGTTGAGTTGACACTTTATCCTCATATCGAGGAGGGTTGGGTAGTTTTATCTCATACTTAGGAGGTTTGGGAAGTGTTGGGCAGGCTTCGTTTGACAGCTTAAGATCACTGAGTGTCAATTAATGAATGATACTTTCTATTTGTGTTAAAAATAATTATCAATAATTAAGGTTCGTGAGTTTATTATCAATGTTTCAAATAATTAAGATTTCTAAATTTCCATTAGTAATAGAGATTCGTTATATTATGTCAGGCAAGACGGTACTCTAATCAAGGCTAACCCGACTTGTTCTTGCTTACTAAGTCCGATACACATTAAATTTGAGAATTGAGAGCTGAGTTAGCCCAACCCATCATTTTAGACTTCAGCCCTAAATTGATATCAATGATATTTATGCATGTTAATACTTCGACCTATTTCTACCTATATAAACACTCCTTGTCTACCTATATTTATATTCAACTCTGTTTCTCTATTTATTCAGATTTGTATCTTTACACTAACCACCATAACCAAAATCCAACAAATTGGTTTTATATTATTATAAGTATTTAATCATCAATTGTTTATGTTAATTAACTATTTTTTGAAGGATTAAGGGGAAGCACAAGTACTGAGGAGCTGATTAGAAAAAAATATAATCAGTTACCTGAATTTATTTAAATGTGCAATAATAATTTTGGCTTCGCTTTGCAGCTCAAATTATTAATATTGATGCTGCCGTTCGTGCCCTTACATCTTTTTTTTTTTCAGAGTATTATTTTTTAGTACATTTTCAGTTCTATGCTTTTACATATTTAATGAGCATAATATCTAGCTTATATTATACTAGTTTCATTTCAAATTAATTGAATTTCTCATTTTTGAAATTCAACTTTACTAATTAATTATTTATTATATATTATGAAAATTATAACAAAAATGATATTATGAAAATATTTTTAAAATATTTTTAAAAGCTAATTCAATGATATTAATTTTATATTTTTGATTGTTAAAATGTAAAAATACTAGGATTAAAAATTTGACATGAAATCTCAAAATATTAATTAATTTTAAATGGTATATACTCTCTCATACAAGTAAATGGTTTCGATATTGAGTGCCCATGCCTAAGTGTACATTAAGACAACTAATGCTCCTAAATTGTTGTTATTGACCAATCTCGTTAGTGTATCCAGATAAAACTAACTAATGATATTATATACTCCCTTCTATTTGTAATATATATACTTTGTAATATACGTACAAAGTATATATATGTAATTCTTAATTCAAGGGGCTTCAAACCAGAATATATGATTTTTGGTTATTTTTCTCTTATTTTAAGATAGCTTATTTTATAATTTTAATAAAATTTGCCGATAATTCCATAATTAAACGCTGATTTGGCGGTGAGTCCAAACATGATTGTTTTCATCTGTAAACCGAATAAATGTATTTGGCTAAATGTATTTGACAGAATAATGTATTTGTGCCGCATGAGTGTTAGAGAACGAAAATTTCAAATTAAAATGGGTTGATATTCACCCCCTGGAGTCACAAACCATGTAAAGGTAAAACGCCAAATTAAGTAGTTTCACACGATCGTCGGAAATACCACGAAATTTTATTCTTTTGCTTTCGCTGGAATTTCCATTTATTTGGAATATCGAAGTTTAACTTAAAATATTTGTGATCCTACTATAATCAAAATCGGACCAAATCAAGTTCAAACCATCTGCCAAGAATTTAAGATGCATTTTTGATCAATCAAACAAAAAAGGTTGTGTGCGAAAGGGAAAAGGCTTTTTTTTATCAATCAAACAATGAAAAATGCATTCAACGGGGTAAAATGGTAACAACAATGATAATATGCTCTTAACAATGTTAAAACGTCTTGTAATGTGAATTGGATGGAGTACAAAAAAGTATAAAATAACCATAAAAATGATGATTATTCTATTCTAATGGAATAATATGTTTTGATTTTTGTTGTCTTTATGATATTGGGAAGAGAAAATGTGTTTCTTTTTTTCCACAATTGATGACTAAATTAGAAAAAAAAATGACTATTTTTCTTTAATTAGGATTCACATATGCGACGTGGGGTTAAGCTTGTAGTTTTCTTCCTCTCATCTTTGTCAATACAGAGCAAAGGACCCATATTGGCGATGGTCCTGTTACTCCTCTATTAGAATAGAGAATTTTGCAACAGCATTAAAGACCTTGTATGACCTTTTCATTGTGTCCTTGAGTTACCTGTGATATATATAGCATTCCTGCGTGGGTTCAAAAAGATGGCTTATAAATCTGGAGCAGTACTCTATGACGAGTTTAGGATTGCTGAGGCAAGTCATGATAAATCAGCGATATCACTCACCAGATTTCATTTAAAATACTTCACTCATAGTACTTCTATTCCTTAACTGTAATTTACTACTTTATAGTACATTCACTAAAATACAACGCCGACTGATCGGGTTTGGAATAATCAAGTGATCGCACGCTGCTACGCTTTCATGTACTACGGCTGATCAAGTCTGACTCTAGTGACCCTATGATTGCAACCATCCCCAGCTTCCAACGGTTCTAAGAGATAGCGGTTTTCTGTAGTTGCATCAAAGTTATGATTATTTCAACTTCGCATCGGGATCCTTAAATCAGAGAGTCCTATTGTAATCAATTCATCATATAATAGAGAGTCTTATGTCGACATTTCAGAATCCGATTAATCTAATGATCACATTTATCGTAAGCCGGTGCCGTCTGAAAGGATTGAAAAAGCAAACATGGATATTACAAACGCTTCTGCTCACTAATCACAACAAAAACAACCAAACGGTAACAAATTCACGGCAACAATACCCAAATGTATATTGATGTTAAAATACAACGGGTGTCAATGAACAATTAAACAGAGCAGAAAGACGTTAGATAATCATCTCGCTTATACACATTACACCGCATAATGGTGACTTTGTCGGTAGTAACGCAGGCCCCTCGGGCAATCCCGCCAGATAACCACAAGAGGTGCTCCAACGCGCCTTTAGTGGCCTTCCTGTGTGCTCGCAATCAAAGTTGATCCGCATACTCAAAAGTTACAACAAGAATTAGCGGATATTAAAGAAATGATGAAAGCATTCATGCCAACTCGTTATTCATAAAAATGAATACAAAAAAAGCCTCCATTTACGATAGGCCGGACGCGGTACCGCTCCCAAAGGGTTTCATTTGCCCCAATTTACCCAATTTAATGGAACGGGCGATCCCATAAAAGCATTTTGCAAGTGATTGGCCGGGCTAAAATGACAATCATATCGAATGATCCGATATATATGCCAAAACTTTTTCAAATGCCTTACGGACCATGCATTGATTGGTACATGTACATGCCCCTCAAATATATGTATTCTATATCAACAGACAGCCGGATGCATTCATATAAAGTTTGATCCTGGCCATACAAAAGCATCGTGACGGTAGGGCGTTAATAGACATTCAACAAGGCCCAAAATGAAAGCCCTCAAGAGTTATCAAGCGTTATAATGACATATCATAACTGTTACCAGAGGTTAACAATAAGATAACATATGGTATTTTACCGTGGGTTAACATACGGGAAATCAAGGCTCTTTGTTCTCGAAACTCCCTCGTCTATGATGAACTCACAGCCAAGGGTTAGACAAGATGTAGGAGTTGCAGGAACCGAAGAATAAAGAAAGAAAAACCAAGGATCTTCGTGATACACTCAAGACAGGACGATCAAAATCGCCAGAAAGCCAAGACGGGAAAGCTAATCCAATGACAAAGCGCAGTTCTAAAAAGGAGGAATTATGAACTCAAGCACGCGAGTATCATCGCCAACACGGGCACGATACAAATGAATGTAGAAACTACTAAACGCAAAGATTGAGAATTTAATAAAAAGATGATATTTAAAAGAGTTCACGTGTGCGGAACCTTTGCACATGACAATACACTTCAAAAATCTAGAGCCCCCACCCCTACCATAGGTTAAACTGTAATCCCTTCTCGAGATGCCCGTACTCACCGGACGAATTGATACTATCTCCGACGGTATCGCTGAAAGCGGCGACTCACGCTAACCCGTGAAAGTTAACCATGCATTGTTATAGGTCTATTCAATCAACCAAACCGCATGTTTGAGTAGCTAGCCAATTTCTTTTTCAAACAAAGAATTGGTAGGGATTGAACTGCCACATGATGATCCGGTGGTCATAGCCCCCATAATCGCCAACTTTACAAAGAGAGCTTAATATTAGCGATACGCGCTTCAACGACATCTTATACGCGAAGACCTTCGGAGCAACCGCAATTGCCACGGAGTTTTTATACAACCTCCATACATCATTAACCGGGTTTACATGCCATTCTATAAATGCAACGGGAGTGGTCACGTTGGATTTCATGGCGAGGGCGGATTCAAACGCCGAGGACAATCAAAGCTCGCCATAAAGTGGTCGATATCGGTGACTACTCATAATCGGACTCATAGGCTTCCATATTAACCGCATTAAGAGCGATAGTGTCACCGGTTAATCTCAAAATAAAAGGTTTCTATACCACAGAGGCATAAGTGGGAAAGGTAAGCATCAAAAGAAAGCAAAGCAAGATGTTATTTTAAATCAAGACTCACCACTGAATGTATGCCCAAATGAAAGGTGAGCGAAATGGAGTAGGGAAAATCATATGGAGATATAGTCGATAAAGAATGAAGTGGATGAAGATAAATCTCCAAAAGAAAGAGAGAGCGAAAAAAGGGTCATGCCCATGAGGAGGTGATAGTTGTTCCTTTCACACAAGGAAACAATGAGCGAACCTTCAGGATCAATACAAAGTTGGGAAAGGACCATAAACAACGGTTAATAACCTTGATAAGAGAGTTTGAAGACATGTTTGCTTGGGGACCTGAGGATATGTCAGGTATAGATCCAGCGGTGGCAATACATAAGTTGTATATTGATCCCACCCCTCTCATCTATCACAAAAAGAAAAGGTACAAGCTTTGTTGAAGAGACAAGTCGATCCCGAGTTAAAATTCCCCGTATGGGTGGCCACAGTAATCGTAAAAATCCTAACACAACGACGGATGTGCACGTATTTTACTAACTGAACAAAAGTACGCCTCTAAGTGATTTCTATCTGCTTCTTTGTCTAGACATTCGCCTATGGAAGGCCGCCATGGTGTTTTCGACTTCCATGGATGCTTTCCTTCCCCGAGGATATCATCAAATCCGCATGGCCCCGTGAGGATTTAGGAGAAAACCGCATTCATAACTCCACGGATTATACCGCTATGTCGACGCCATTCGGTCAAGTTCGACCCACTTACTAATGGGATGAAATTTATATTTGCTTCAAATTGATGCAATATGGAGATTTATGTGGATGATATGCCGGTTAAGAAAGCAAAGCGCACGTATGATCACCTAATGTATCTAGGGAAATTTTAATCGCCCACATAAAGTAGATTAAAGACGTAATTCTCGAGAAATGCCTATTTGGAGTCGCGTTTAGGGAAATTTCTAGGATATATGATAAGTTCTAGGGGGAATTGAGCCCAACTCTCGACAAGATAGAGGCTGCTTATCAGATGAAACCGCCAATAGTTACAAGGATGTACTAAAGCTAACAGGTGTTCACGCCCTTAACCCTGCTTCATATCCAAGTCGGGCTAAAGAAATTTACCATTTTTCAAGAATTTAAATACATGTCAAAGGAAAAGTTTGTGTGGGACGAAGAATGGGTGGAGCTCTCTTTATGAGTTTGAAAAGCGTATTTGGGGTCGCCTAATTACTACGACCTAAGCTGCTATAATGGGGCCGTAAAATGTACTTGCCATTCTGATGCAAGCAGCAGTTGTCAGACACGGTGAAGTAGAAGGGGTACGTAACCGAGCATATTATGTTAGCCACGTGTTAAGAGATACATAGAGCCGATACCCCATAATATAAATCCGCTTGCCTTGGTGATTTAATAAAAAAATTGAAAGCTTTTTCGAGGCCGTACCTAGTACAAGCTGTAACAAATCAACCGCAAAGCCGGTGCTATCCGGGGCCCCGCCTTATCGCATATCAATTACAGCGGCTAAGCAGTTGAGCGTGTTTGAGATATCTTACACTCCCAGATTCGCAATGAGCACAAAGATTGGGTGATTTCTATACAAGGTCCAGAGACTTAGACGAATCAAACCTTAACCCGAATCGGACATTATTTTGTGGGATGGATCCCTGAATGACTCAAAGTGGGCAAAGCAAGAGTGTTAATTTTGGGAGCTGGGAGAAAACAACGGAGCATGCCTCATTGCCCGGCTTTCTCAAGGATTTAGGTAAACATGCCGCATTCCCCGGCTTAAAGTTGGTCAAGTCCATGGAGTGAGGAACTATTAGTAAAAGGAGATTCAAATTTGGCGATGGGGACGACACGTGTGGTGTCATGGAGTAAAAATAAAAATCCTAATGGTATACTACGCTGGGCAAGATTAATCTATCAAGGGTTTAAACTAAGTTATATTTGAGCATTACCCCGTGGTCAGAATGAAAGGATAGTCCGCTTGTTGCTGCTCGCTACCACTTACTACAACGAATTACCGTATAAAGTATATTGAAATCCGTGATCAACCCGCTTACAAAGAGGAAGACGTTAAGCAGCCAGAATGGGGTCTCGACACCATGGACCGGAGGAATCCGGCCAACCAAATATCTAACAGAGGGAATACTCCCTAGTATGCCTCAGGCTAAAAGGCATGCAGCCTGCTGCCTTCAAATACCTTTCAAATGTATCAAGGAGAGTCAGATATGGTTCCTGATGGACTGCTTATTTACTTATGTGACAAACCAATGATCTTCCCAAATTATTAATGAAGTCACATTGGGGCGCCGGTCTTTAGCTATTAAGATCACTGACGGATGTTATTGGCCACTTCATTGCAAAGATGCTAACGAGACATGTGAAGAAGCGTGACGCTTTGTCAATGGATAGGCAATGCCCCCTCAATTACCCACTTCATCCTTCACCCCAGTAGTAAGTCCCATTCCAATCGCTTATGCTGGGAACTCCCACTTTGGTAGGAAACTACCTAAAGCCCAAGGAGGATCAGAGTTCACCACGTGGCGCCGATTATTTCATCAGCGGGCAGGCAACACCCTCAAGACTGTGAAATAAGAAAGCTGTTCAGCTTCTGTGGAAGTTGTCATCCTCACGCGGTTTGGAATACAAAATATTGCACGATAACGGCCCCTAATTTAAGGGCAAGTGTTAGCGGATTTCTGCAAAAATTTGGAATCGAAAGCACCTATTCGCCTGCCTATTATCCTCAAGTCAATGGATGTCGAAAAGCATGAACCGTGATATTGGTGGAATAAAAAGAACATACTCCAGAGTAGTAAAGGAAGAGGGAGCTGGGATAGAAGAGCTCCCCAACAAGATTTTGTCGCTACATGCCACACTCCAACTGCAACCACAGGCCTCTTTCACTTAGTCTACGGAATGCAGCCGTTTTACCTCGGGCAGGTCAGTTTGAAGAGGAAAGTAATGACCAGCGGTTGAAGGAAATATCTCAATCCTCGTGGATGAGTTCGAGATGAAGCCTTGTATAAGACTCTAAAAAATACAAACAAATTTTATACTAGGACATATAACCTAAGTGGTCAAAACCGCAAATTTCATTCAGAGATTTAAGTCATGTTGTGTTCAAATGAAGTCACCAAATAAATGCAGAAAGAATGCTTGAGCCCAAAATGGGAGGGCCCTATCAGAAAGAAAGCAGGTGGACTAGGCACATATGAGCTAGAAGACCTAGATGGCAAAGCGGTTCTTCGAACATTTATACCTCTCCTCTAAATTATCCAAAGTCATTATGTGTAATTACTTCCCAACAAGTATCAAGTGTAACCGCCCAAGAAATGAAGTGCTCTTTTACAAGAGTGAACCATTAATAAAAGACGATTTTATCTTTTATAAGACTTGTTAAAATTATGCGGAGAACGCTACATTAACAAGCTGGCATGCAAATCCATAAGTATAATTATATGCATACACATCCATTCAGACCACAAAACAACCTGATCATTCGTTGTCATCAAATAAAAGCCCCCATAATCGCCGACAAACCCGATGAATAACGGGAAATAAGCTTTACATGTATAACCGCCTCGGGTAATTCAAGAACCAAATGTACCTCATGTCATACAACTCTTTTGACTATATTAATAAAGCTGTAACGCATGGGGGCAAGGCTAATCCGCGATGAAAAAGACAATGGAATAAGCGAAAACAATTATAAATAGTGCATAAATCTGTAAATAAATGCACAAGCGAGCTTAAACGAAAGGAACTAAAAACACTGATATTATGAGCAAAAGACAGCATGTTAAACTGATGTTCTTAAAAGTTACATTAATACAGAGATAACTATGAAGCAGGGGCATCAGCAGGTGCATGAGGAGCATCTTCTTCTTCTTATTCCTGAGTAAGGGGAGTGGAGGGATCCAAGGGAGCGAACCATTCTGGATCATATCCTTGGATGAACTCTTCATAGTTCGCTATAATTTCAGGGTTGACTTCCTTGTATGTCTTTGCAAAACGACAAAGACAATAAGACGCCTCTTTCCCTGCTTTAAGACGAAAGTCCTCGGATCGCTGATAGTCATAAATGGCCTTCTCAATCGTTGAGGAAGAGCCTCTTCAGCATCCTTAGCCCTTTGCTCAAGCTCACTCATCTTCTTGGTTGTTTGGCTATGGACCAGTTCAAGTCGCTGAAGCTTGTTAGAGATATCAAAGTGCTCACCCTCTAACCTTGTAAATCGAGCTTGAAGGAGATCATGCTTCTTGATTTCCGCTAAGGTTTGAGCGATCACTTGTTTCTTCTCCGTCATAGCTAGGGTGGATGACTTGGAATTGCAAAGCTCTCTCTTTCTCACAGGCCTCTGCACGAGCATCACCTAGCAGATCCGCTCTACAGGCTAGAGCATGGCTTGCATTCAGAGCCTACAAGAACATGAGATCAAGAATGAATACACATACGTATACAAATGAAGATAGAGGAGGGAAAAAGGAAATTACCTTAATCAAGTGGCGAGCCACAACCCCATGAATCTCCAAGGGATCACGGATCGCATCATAGTCCTTCCTAATCTGCTCCAGTAACAGAGGACGTGAAGCGCGAAAAACATCTTGCTTCCTCCACAAAGTAGACTCTTCGTCAATCTGGAATCCGCCTGGGACAGTATAAGGCAGCTCCAAGAAATTCGCTAAGAACCTCGTTGTAACCTTTGGAGCGGAATCAACATCCTCCTCAGGAAGCAATCTTGAAATAGATGGATTGAGACTAGAGCTCTCCCTAGGTACTTCCCATTATGGGGGTATAGAGATAAGAGGGTCTTCAATTAAATCCAAGATCTCAGATCTAGGTCGCTTGTGGGCAATGGATTTCTGTCTCTTCGAGAACAAAGGGGGGCGAGCTTCAGCAGCAGGCCTCTTTCCAGATAAAGAAGATTGAGGAGCGACCGTTGGCGGAGATGCAGTAGCCACGGTGTCCTGCGAAACCTTCTTGACCACCTTAGCCCGCCTAAAGAGTGGAACGCGCTCACCAGTCATGGTGGAGAAGGGCACTTCCTTGGGTTCCACGCATTTGGTAGCGGCCGCCAGTACCTCATCTGCGAAAGAGTAAAAGTTAGGTCGGGCTAGAAAGAAATCCAAGATGAAAACAAAATATCAGAGGCTATACCCCAATCCACCGGAGGAACCACGGATTGGTTGAACTCCTTGGAGCGGATCAAACCCGCTTGGATTAACAAACCCTCCTCGCAGAATACTTTATAATAAAGGGGTTGGTCAAAAATCCGCTTCAGAGTGGCGATCTAGGCCTTGATCAGAGCAGTTTTCTTAAACTTAGGGTGCTTTGCATCCTCTAAAGAGGTCCACCTCTTAGGAACCGCATCATATATGCCTTATTTCCTGAAGCGGCATTTGGAATGCCATCATGTTTCAGAGATCTTCTCAATTTTGGGAATAGCAAAAATGTTGTAAGTGAGCGGCCCAGAATGGGAGGTGTTGTGCAAATTAAAGAAAAGGAGTACTGTGGGGGTTATGGAAACCATCCTACAAGCGAGTATAAAAATGGTAATGGCTAACTACCCGCCAGGGTGAATTTGTATGGATCACGGTTAACCGCTACTAATAGTTCATTTATAAATGGGCAGAAAGGAAAGTGGGCCCCGTAGGATAGGAATTCTATATACATGGCGGTCCACCCAGGGGCAAAAGGACCTTCACTATGGGATGGGTCTACTCGCGGTTCAAAAACCTGCTCCCCTTCTAAGGGAAGCCGCATTTCTACAAACGAGAGAATAGAAAAGTATTGCCTAAAATTGACTAAATCCTCGTCGGAGAATTCTACTGGTAAAGAGTCGCGGATAGTAGTGGGAACATCACCTGACTTGCCAGTGTTAGCATCCGCTTGAACAGGCTCCACGGTTTGAGGGGTTGAGGAAGTAGTACGAGCCTGGGATGACTCAGTGGTAGAAGAAGAAGGAAGACGAACCACCAAAGGCTCAGCAGAGATCACATCTGACTCTTGCGGGTTTTCTCCCACATCTCCATCATTCAACCGACTCGCCACCTCCTGAGCCACATCCTGAGGAATCGCTATGTTAGCAAAAGGATCATGGTCTGTGAAAATTTTTAAGTCGTCAATAGTAAACTCTACACCCACCATAGTGTATAATCTAAAGAACGCAAGGGTGTCAGGTTCCATTACCATAACGGGCGAGTCGGGCCTTTGAGGAGCGGTTTCGTGTTGATCGGATGTGGAAGGAATTTCTGAGTTGGAACCGCCAGACATATCTGCAAGAACAGAAGGCAGCGGTTTAAACAAAATTGGGAAATTTGGGAAATCAGATACCTAAAATAAGGGCAATTTGGGGAAAAATGAATTAGCTCCAAGAACATTCAAAATTTGAGTACAGAACTCTTCATCTTCAATACCAAAATACACTCCAACTTCCCCAATCCACACACCCAAACACATCAAAAAATAGATATTCTCATACAGTATACATGGGAAAGGGCTTCGATAACTTTCCCGATTGAATATGAAAAAACTCAAGAAACTTCAAACCCCTATTTTCCCCTATTACCCAGAACATAATCACCAAAACATCTTTCAGTCAAACACGAATTGAGCAGATATATTATAAATTTTCCCAAATTCACAGGATATAAACTGACAAGTTCTTCATACATAAACCCTAAAAATAAAATCCATACTGGGTATTAGGGACAAGGCATTCAAAGGGGAAGTTATACAAGATTGAAGAACTTGCAGCACATAAAGGGGAACGAGAAGTTACATGTGATAATGTTGGTGTTGTTATACGGCGGCGGAGAAATTGAGGAAGATGCAGAGATGACGACGAATGAGAGGAAAGGTTGCAGTAAGGAAGATGGAAAAATTAAAGATGAAACGTCTGAGTTGAAATAAAAGAAAAGTACATTTTAAGACAGAGAGTATCTTTTATAGGGCTTAGAATCCAATGGGTTGGGTCTCGTTTGTCGAGGTATGGACACGTGTAAAGAGAGGGCCTGGGGTTCCACAGTGATGGAATCAGTTGGCGAAGGAAACGAGGATCCAAAGGGCGAGTCTTGTCCAAACAGCAATACTTGTCAAAGATGCGGTTCTCCTTCAAAGGTAGATAGCGGTTTGGAGATGGGATTTGGTCCAATAAGCGGTTCTCGTCCATAGAAAGACCCCTTGGACCTTTTAGTGCACAATCACCACTCAGTGGAGGGGCAATGATATATATAGCTTTCCAGCGAGGGCCCAAAAAATTAGGCCACAAATGAATAAGGCCTCCATGAGGCAAGAGCTTTTAGGATGGTGACAAGTGTCACAATCAAGGAATGAGTTGGTACCATCACTCACTTGTACTTGCCTATAAATATCTCACTCATAGTACTTTCATTCTTTAACTTGAATTTATTACTTTATAGTACATTCACTAAAATACAATACTGACTTGATTATCGGAGTATCTGTGATCGCACCCGCGGTCAAGCTTTCAGGTACTACGGCAGATCAAGTCTTGGACTCGCAAGACCCCAGATTGCAACCACCTCAACACCTTCCAGCGGTTCTAAGAGAGAACGGTTTTCCAGAAATAGATCAAGGAGGACTATTTCAACCAGATTGTAGAGAGTCCTATTATAATCACCAGTCTTGTAATAGAGAATCCTGTTGACATTTGTAATCCGATTAATCTAGCAGATCACATTTATCACCTAGTATACTCATTCATGAAATAAAGTAGAAAAACTTTATCAAAATAAATACAAATGGAATTAAGTAAAAAAAATATTGTAGATACCAAGAAATCTAACCTCTTGTATTACTTGGAAAACTAAGTCATTGACAATTATTTTGTGATCAGTACACTCGACTTATACTACTAGTACTAATACATAAGTACTCTATATGAAATAATTGCTACGGCTTACAATTCAGGGCCTAAAAATAATTAATCTATTAATACATACTTCAGGATCTTGATGGATGGTTAGATTTCATACTTTTGATATGAAATAGTTGTTACAATTCAGGGCCTAAAAATACTGAAGAATCAGAAGGGGAAACATTAGATAAATCAAGAACGTTGTTCCAGTCAATATGGTTATCTTCACAATACTCCCTGTCCAAACCACCATTGCCACTGCTCCCACCACCCTTATCCGCCATCTCACCGCCACCACTGCCACCAGAAAATGTATGGAGATCATTAGAAGCATTGAGTAAAAGATCTGTAAACTTCTCAACAAAGTTATCCCCACTTTCTTGCACATGTTGATGTTGATCAATGTTCCCTCTAAATACATCTTGGGACCATGAACTTCCAAATTGATGAACACCCATGTCACTAAAAATTGATTTTAATGCAATTGTTTCATTGTAATTGTCAATGCCCCCATCTCTGCATTCTGGTAAAAGGGTTGAAACCAGAGTTGAACTATTCTCTGAGTAGCTAACAGTTGAAGTTGGAGATTCGAAGTCCCCATTATTAACCATTAGCTGATCAAGAAATGGAGACGTGGTATTCATATAACTGACCTCACTAAGTGGGATAAGGGGTCGTTTGGATTGGTTTGGTTTGGTTTTATCAAGACCTGTCTTCATCAAAGAACCATTTAGAGCAGTCATAATATCAAGGCAAACAACTGGACTTTTCTGAGAAGAAATTGGAGATTCTAAAATGGGATTTTGAATTTGATTAATAGAACCTAGTTTTGACTGTTTAGCTAATCTTGCTTCGGCTTCAAGACGAGCACTTTCCCATTGAGCCATATGGCTTAAATTGGCTGCATTCTTAGACTGAGAATTGGTAGAAGTTGAAGAAGATAAAAAAGCATTAGATTTAGGCTTGTGAGTTACAGGGTCAATTCCTAATTTTGTTAGCCTTTTCTTCAAATGTGTGTTCCAATAATTCTTGATTTCATTATCTGTTCTTTTTGGTAAGTGAGTAGCTATGGCTGACCACCTGAAAAAAGAACACAACCAAAGACAAAAAACTCAATGAATTTTTTAAGTAGACTGACCAAAATGTAGATACCACTTTGTTTATCTCATTTAGGAGAAGAATTTTAGGAAGATCTTGTACACCTAAAAGGGATGGTGCCAAAATTTATGTACAAGAAACTGAAGAAAATCAATTATCTCCTTTTCACATACATACATTTGGCATTACTCCATGAATTTATAGTTACCACATAATGTTGACATATAAATATTTCAAATCGACTGAATTTGGATAATTGAAATTGATGAAAATGATGCATATGTAGAATATAGAATTTGAACTACAATCTTGAGGATTTTGTTGAACATGACACTTGCTAGTTAGTTGAGAGTTGGTTGTTTTAGTTCTTACTTGAGAGTTAGTTGGCACTTTGCAAACAATTTTCATTTCTCAACCAATTTACTATTAAAAACAAGGTTTTTATCCAAACTAGTGGATCTTATACAATATGTAAAATTCAAGAATTTCTCATATAGGGATAATAACTAGATAATGCAAACCTGTTGCCTAAGAGGGCATGAAGTTGAATAATAGTTTGTTCTTCTTGAAAGCTGAATTTTCCTCTCTTAATATCTGGTCTCAAATAGTTTGTCCACCTTAACCGGCAACTCTTACCACATCTTTGAAGGCCTAACAAGAAAACATCCATAACAAATAAGCTCCAAAAAACATAATTAAGACGTTGATTATGTATATATATGAATTAAGAACGATGATTTATGTATATATAACATATGCATTTACCAGCTTTAATAGGTAAAGAGCGCCAACTACCATGACCATGTTCTTCAATGTAAGCTAGAAGCTTATGATCTTCTTCAGATGTCCATGGTCCTTTCTTAAGGCCTACTTTGTCAGAACATGGTGATCGACCCATAATTAATTAATAGATGATAATGATGATGATGCAAATGATCATCAAGTTTTGGGATTTCCTTAGCTCTTTATATAGAAATATATGTAAAGCTTTGGTAAGTAGTACTCATAAGAGAAGGTACGAGAAAGGATGAGTGTGAGTTGAAGTAGTAAATATGGAGAGAGGTCATATACATAGATGACATAAATGATGTATATACCATATGTTCCCTTAGCTATCTGTCATGCATACTTCTTTGTGCCATAATTGATCTTAAATGAGTTGATCATAATCGAGTGTTCCGGGAAATTAATAATTGAGATATAAATCCATCCATGATCTTGTTGTGATATACTGATATACTCCGTATGTGAGTGAATTGAATTCAAATTAGGAAATACTGAAATAATGAAGGGAGTACTATTATTATCTCACTTATTTTATTATTACATATCATCTAATGAACGAGTGTAAACATATTATTCATGATATCTTCAATTGATATCCGGTAATATTTACAAATTTCATAAGGAGGTGGAGGTCGCAAAGTAGAAACATATAAATGTTATCCCATCTATCCATGTTTTGATAGCCGTAAATGTGAGTATGTGATATCTCGCCAGTTTCGTAAAGATTGTTTATTTTTTTATAGATTTTAAATTTAGCTTGGCGCAGAAGTATATTTGTTTGTATTGTATAATATTTGATAAAAAGTATATGGAAAAGTTTGAAAAAGTATTTTTAAATTGATTTAGTCATTAAGTATTATACAATAAAAATATAATAAAAATCTCTCTGATTAAATCGAGATGTATAATAAAAGTTAAAAAGTAAATAATTTCATAAATGAAGGTGATAATAAGTTTTAATTTAGTCATCACAACTATAAAGATGTTGCACATAATTCGAGGGATTATTTATGTCACTTTGGCATTAAATTGGATATGTACAAATAGCGCGCTTGTGTGCCAGGAACAAACTCAACATATTAGATTTGAATAAGGTTGGTGAAATAATAGCTCTCACCATGGCATATAATATTTCGCCAATTATTTCAGCTGAATACGCCGTCTCCATGCCGCAATAATTTGAATGAAATTAAATACTTCCTTATTTTTTTATTTGACGTTTTTATATTGAAGTGGCTACATTGAAATGATTATTTTTAAATTATATGTTCAAAGAGTATAGAAAATAATACGAAACTAAATATTTTTAAAGCGATTACAATGATATAAATATTTATTTATTAGAATAATGAGTAATTAATTAATGTTTGTAGACACAAATTTTATTTTATTATTTTAATTAAATTCAATTTATTTGGATTGGTAAAGTAATTAAATAAAGACCAATCACGCAGTACATGTGTTGATTAAGTTTTGATCGAAATACTCCGATTATAATGTCACGTATAAATTAAGGGTTCGTGATATTTTAATTAAATGCAGGGAATTAATTAAAGTGATGAAATTAAGTTTATCATTAATTAAAACCCTAATTATACATCTCGTGTGATGATGTGGCACTAAAATATTATTCCCCTAATTCACGGGATTAAAAATAAGAAATTGGATGAAAAAATCAGATTAAAAATAGGATTTTCTTGACAAGCAGATAAAATGTCGTCAGATAAAATAAGCAGCTTGCAAATATGGCCGTGTTAGCTCAAACTCGGCGAGAATATTAATATTATTTTAATATTAAATATCCGGCTGATTCGAATCTTTTACTCAATGTCAGCAGTTAAAATCATAATTCATGTGAATATGGATTAATGATAGGAAAGAAAGTCGGAAGCCTATAAATCGCCGCATTAATTTGAAAATTTCATCCCTCAGCCTTGATAAAAAAATACAACAAAAGCTTAGAAAGAATTTAGCATAAAACGGCTTCGGCGGTATTTGCTAAAGCGAAAACCTCCAAGATTGTTCTTTTTCGAGGCTTCTCGAGAGATCACCAAAAAATATTGAAATGTCATAGCTGAAGCCTAAATAGGCGCTTCTAGATTGAAAGCAGGAGAAGAACACAAAATTCTTGACTCCGTCACGAAATAGGTGCTTAATATTAGGAACAAGGTTGAATTCTTGCCTAAATGCAGTCATTTTGAGAATCAAGACCCAAAAGCTGATGAAATCGACCATTCGGATCCTCATAAATAAAATAAACTCGTAGTTAAGCACCAGCTAAATATAGTAAATCATTGATAAGGATATAAGCCCCATGACCCTGTACCTGCTCGGGATCACGAATGCTTGACTAAAAGCACCCGATACGTGCATATCCTCTTGGCCGATTTACAAGCATATCATCTTGACAATAATAGCACACGAGCTTCGGGATAGTGATAAGTACTTGAACTTCGGTCTGGTTATGCGAGGATCGAGCTACTAAGGCACTACAGCTAGACACATAGCAAAATCAAGAGTCCCTAAGTCCTGCGACTCGAGTCTAAAGACCAAAGATTAAGTCCATCTGACCATACGGGTATGTCAAAATCAGCGACAAGTCTCGAACTAAGTC
Organism: Lithospermum erythrorhizon; assembly: GCA_019722365.1. Lineage (NCBI taxonomy): Eukaryota > Viridiplantae > Streptophyta > Magnoliopsida > Boraginales > Boraginaceae > Lithospermum > Lithospermum erythrorhizon. The sequence goes on along the minus strand of JADFUC010001688.1, from coordinate 81,314 downwards.
TTTTATCGATCTAAGATCACTTGATCGAGAGAGTCTACTCGAGCTTAGTATCTGTAACGGTCCAAGAATAAAATCCGGCCCATTAGTAGATTGCCTAAACCCGAGACTCAAATCCAAATCAAGTCTAAGACTACATCAAGTCCCGAGTCCAACATCTCAAGGACATTAGATTGATAGCCGAACCACAATCAATTTTTGATAAATTATTTTTGTAGCTAGATAGATTTTTCCAAAGGAGTTTTATTGTATTGGTGAGCATACTCATAAATAATAAAATCTTTCTAACAGTTACAATGTTTAAAACTACAACTCAATATATGAAAACGTCAAATAAAAAAACACTGGATGCAATTTCATCGCCTCGGCGTTTTCGGCTATTCTTTAGCGTTTATTCGCCAAGACTTAGGGGACATACGGATTGTTTTAATCGGTTAATGCTTTATTAAGTGATCTACGCATCGCCCGTAAATATAAATAAGAGTTTCCTAGTGGGCCAATATAAAATAGGAAAAAGAATCAGAAGCGCTTTGTCTCTTGATGGGATGATCGGTCGAAGAAAGGCGTCTGTGTCCTTTATCTCGCGGGCCGAGACCTTTGGGTGTTCTCATAAATACCGTTCATTAACTTCTGAGAGAGGTAATATTTTCACCCATTAGTAGTCAACTATTCTTTGATAAATACTAACTTTATTATCGAATTGGCTGCGGTCGACTTTCGATCGTGGCCTAGGTACCAGGCACGCCGAGGACCTCGGCCAGGGCCAGGAATCCAACTTACCCGTAAATCAGAGTTAGCGCTGAGGCCCAAAGTGCATTAGGAATGGGCAAGGTGAGGACGGAAGCAGGGCCCTGCGTCCATTGCCCGATCCGACAAAGAGGACACGTCAGACCCCTCGCATGGAGCCTTTTTAAGGAGGCAGAGGATGACATCGGCCACTGAATTGAAGGGCGGGGATCGGATGTAGAGGCAGCGACCATACCAAAATCAAGATAGGCCTCACCAAAATTCACCACATCAACCCAAATTAGAAATGTCATACTCCCCCATCCCAAATTGTATGTCCAGTTTTACTAAAATGGAAATTTTAAAATTGGTTCCACTTTAATTCAAATTTGTGGAGGAAAAATGGAGTAATGCGAGATGAATTTGAATTTTCCTAAAAATTTGTTTAAAAGTGTGGCCAAACAGTTTGGGATGGAAGGAGTATTATGTATCGATCACAGCTATTAATGATCGAGTTATAGCTAGTGATTTGAGCTTGGCTAGATTTGAAATGAGTTGAGCTGCAATCTGGTCTTTAGGCTTGACAACTTTGTGAGACGGTTCGCTAGCTTGGTCTTTATATTTATTAATAAAAACTTATACAATATTAATAATTTATGTGTTATGAATATAACTAAGAACAATGTAAATAAACAGAAAGAATAATAAATAAGGAGGAGAATATTTTTTATTGCTTGTGTTGTTGTGTAAAATATAATATAATGAGTTGTCTATTTATAGGCTTCCAACATATAATAATAAGGTAATTAAGTAACTTGGTAAATAAGTAGCCTAGTTGCTTTTCGTAGTTGATTTAACTGGTAAGCAGAAGACGTTTAATTGGCGAGAGGCATCCCATGTATATAATTATATATTATTTCCATAACATTATGAAGGTTTTACATGGATATTTTTTGTAAATGTTTTGAAAGCTCTTTTTCTTTCTACTTTATCTATGTTAATATTTAAGTTCTTGTTTTGATTTTGGTATGAAGTTTGAATATCTTGTCCGTTAAGAGATTATGATTTTTAAATTTTCATGTTAAATTTATATTTAATGTATTTTCTATTAAAATTGAGTCCTTATTTTATTATTTTTATCAAGTAGTGATTAATTTTATTAATATTTGATTTGGTAAATTATATTTTATTTAGAATCCAAGCATAGAGATAAATTTGGGAGTTCGAAAAATTCTTGACCAAGTGAACCAGCACGGGACTCAGTTCAAGCTCGATAAAATTAAGTGAACTATAAGCTCGTCAGCTTGACTAGCAACCAAACGGAGCTAAAACTTTTCAATCCAGACTCAACTCAGCTTCAAAAAAGTTAGAAATTCAAGTTCAAATCCGGCACTTTCAAATGAGACAAAATGGGTCCCACTTTGACAAAATACGAGCCAATATATTCATATTGTACTAAACGGCCTACAAAGACATCTCAGAGCTCCCAAAGACCCATTAGATAATAGGGAACTGGGCCCAGTGGATTAAATTCGCTTGTGTTGCTGGCAGAAGTCCAGCTTTTATTATGGTCCAACATAGTCATAAATGGGGGCAATGAATGCGTCTGCTTCCACGAGTATCCCTCTGTGAATCGAACCAAGACCTCTCATATGAATACTTGGGGTGATAACCATTAGGCTAAAAGTCTTAGTTGGAGGAAGGGGGGGAGGGTGTGATTATAGTTGAAATAATTTTTCTTTTTCGTATGAAAATATATGATGGCTGAGCTTAAAAGAGATTAAGTAGGGTCATGTTTCCTCTTGACTTAAAAAAGTAAGAGTCTATCTTACACAAAATAATACTTTATCCGTTTCAAAATAGATGATTGTTTAGATGAAAAGTGGTTAATTAAGGAATTGTGAAAATATATGATGGCTGAGCTTAAAAGAGATTAAGTAGGGTGACGTTTCCTCTCGACTTCAAAAAGTAAGAGTCCATCTTACACAAAATAATACTTCCTCCGTTTCAAAATAGATTATTGTTTAGATGAAAAGTGGTTAATTAAGGAATTGTGAGTCCACTAGCGTTTGTTGACGATTTGTGAGATGTCGCTTGCTTGACTTGATTTGAGCTTGATAGGAGGAGGTTGGTATGAGCTCGTGATTTGAGCTTGATTTGACTTGGATGTGTTCTGTGCAATTTGGATATGTCTGAGATGGCGATGGAGCGAGGCAGTGCAGGGCTTGGATATGGTCAGGGGAGGCGCAGAGTGTATTCCCGTGTTGGTCTTGGACTTGATCTCAGGTCTATTTCAGACTTGATGGACTTCTTGCCAAGTGTGCCGGTGTGGAACTTGATTTGAATGCTGGCTGGTGGACTTCACAGCCTGTAATTTGGATTTAAAGAGATGTGACCACTTCTTGCTGAGGCGTCTGATGTGGAACTTGATTTAGTACTATTGGTGGACTTCGCCTTAGCGGTAGGACCTATGTAGGCTGGATAAACTCTGCTCTCTTTGGGACTTTAATTTGTGTAGTGAGATTTGGTCTCCTTTGGTTTGAAGAAACAGCGTCGACTTGGCTTGTACTTGCTCTGATGGCACTTAACAACGTGTTGTAAAGTGATAAGGGGATGGGACTTGATTTAAACAGTTGTGTTGCTTAGAGCATACTCTGGCCGAGGCACACAACGATTATTCTTGTATTAATGATCAAGTATAGAAGGTGGATTATTCCGACCTTGTTGATGATCTTGATCCAATCGGACAAAGGGCCTTAGCACGTGTTCGCACGGAATCCGGTATAGGGATTGAGCGTTCGGAGTGTATTCCTATATTTGGAACTTGATGAATCAAGCGAGATTTTTCCAACTATAGAGGCTGAGCGTTTAGTATATTTCCTACATATGCGGAACTTGATGAATCAAACACGAGATTTTTCGGTGTTTAGATTTGAATAATGTCCGGGGGCCTGGTGGGCTTTATTCACGAATATTCAAAGCGTTCTTGAAAATTTGCGTCATATTCTCGCCGATTTTGCTTGAACTTGAAGAATTATTGCGTTTATGCAATAATTCAAACCTTGATAATTCTTGATTTCGGTCGCCTATTTGACTACGAGGTGTTTCGACGCCCAAATGGTATTTATCTTGGCGGTTTAAAAGATTTAACAGAATTTCGGAGATCGTTCTATGTATTTTCGAATTTTTGTGTGTATTTTCTGATATGAATTGTCATGTAATTTTCGAAAATATAGGGGGGTTTATATAGGCCTCTGGACTTCGAATACTTGCTTCTAATTGGTTGATTTAATCTCATGTGGATCACGATATTATGGATTTAATTTTGGTAACTGTCTGAACAATGATTTTGAAGTTACACTTGCCTCGAAGTAATGAAATAGAGGCGCATATTTTGAAGCAAAGAAGGTTAGGATGCTTTTTTAGGTGAATATATTTTAAATGTTGGCCGCCAGATTTTGGAGTCTTCATTCGAACCCCTTGACTTTTGGAGTCTTCATTTTGAACCCGTAACTCCCAGAACTTCAATTTTAGGACATATAGCCGATTTTAATTGAATAAAATTGGAAATTTTTAGCCTCCCTAAATTTAATGAACATTTAATTCGGGGCTATTTTCTCGGAAACCCTTGTTCGTACGAGGATTTTACATTAAATTTAGGGTTCGATCGAGAACTATACGATGTATTTTTTAGTGGCCGTTTGATTAAGTCGTCTTATTTATTTTTAATAAATTTTCACTGTCTTAATCTCGTTTTTTATCAGAGTTTCATTTGTCTGAGTTTATTAGTTTGATCAATGAAAATATATATAATATAATTTGAAAGTCTTCAAAATTCTAACTTATTGCTTAATGTAACAAGGTCATATCATGTGATAGCATTTAACAACCTTTTATGTGTCAAAAAATAAAAAATAAAAAACCTTTTATGTGAAGTTTCCATTAGTAGGGCACACTTCATGCAAAGCAAGCTCGCACTTGCCAACTACTCCTAATTTTGTCCTACTTGTTTCAGTTTAGACAACTCAGTTAATCATTTTTCACTTTTCCTCACTAAAAGCATCAAACTAAAATTTTAACTCAATTAGATATTGTTATGATACATTAATGAGTCGGATTTCGGTTTGGGCTGATAATGAAATTGAAACGAGTCAAAATTAAGAATATTATTCAAATCCGGCCTGAAACCAGCATGGGGATGAGGCAAAAGATGTTAATACTACAGCAATTTTGAAAAGAATATTATTGATGTTCAGGAGAAACAACATATATCCTAAAATGATTGAAACAATAACAGGTTTATTACATTGAAACAAAGACACATGACACATTTCACAAGTCCACAAACCACATCATCTCTGATTTTGAACTTCAAGAGAGAGGGCAACAACAAATTGCCTTCTATGATATTAAAACCAAGAATCAAAAGACATCAATGCCAATGCCTAAAAATTCATAGGATCTACTAACTAATGGAAAACAACAAAAAGGGACATGATGGTAATTCTTAAGAACTTCATTTTGTGCCGGTTGCGTTCTTAATGGAATCAGCTGCACCTTGGGCACCATGCTTGATTTGTTGCCCTGCCTACACTCAAAAAACACAAATATAATTAATATTCTTTGAAATTCTTTTATTTATTATCTAAATTATTATTATCCGTCTTAATTATTGTATGTATTGATGACAAGTTTAACTATTCACTTGAAAACCTCAATTTGTATAATTGAATGATCTAACGGTTGAGTTATAGCACCCCTTAATAATTAAGGTCAAGGATTCGAATATCAAATTATTATTAACTATAAAAAAACCTCAATTTGTATATAAAAGTAATTTTATTCAAATAAAAAATTAGGCAGACGATTTTCACTTCAATTCTTGATATTGACATTTCATTTATTTATTATTTTGGAACCACTTTTGCACTACGACAGTGTCCTATATATCAACAAATAGAGTGGAAATATCATTAATAAAAATTTAATGCTCAAAATATTACTCCGTATCAAACAACTGAACAAGTGTTGGATATAATCATAATGGAATAAAGTGTTCTTATCAAAACTGAAAACCTATGAATAAAATATAGCAAAAAATATGAGTGGATTAACCATCATTTACATAAAACATCGCAGTTAAATTAAATTGAGGTGGTAATGAGTGAAGTTTGTAACTTTGTTGAAATGTTTATGTAGAACTTAAGAAAGAAAAATCAAATAGGTGTAGGGAACATACATTCTGCGCAGTTTCCTTGGCAGATTGAGCCATTTGGCCAGCCTTGTCCATCATCTGGTTACCTTTCTCCTGAAAATATAGTACATTCGATATCAATCATAATTTCATATACATGTATGACACCGAAAGTATAAACAACTTTTTTATTTCATGTAACTCAGATCATACGATAATAATTATTTTTTTAGAAATACTATGAATACAACTAATGCTCACCTGAGCTTGGCCCTTAGCTTGGCCAGCATTGTAACTTGCACTTTTGGATGAGTCCATCTTGGCGAAAGAGAAACAATTGAGTAAAAGTGTGTATAATAGAAAAGTAATGCTCTCACACAAAGATAATTAAGAGTAACAATTGGAATAGTTGAGGAAATGTTTGTAGTGGATTATATTTATAGCACATTATGAACGTCATCTAGTGATGTAGCATGTGGAGAGGAGACTTGGATGGATACATAAGGGGAAATAGCGACTCGTATTGTTTGATCCGTTGGACGAGGAAGGTATTTGATTAATTCAAATGTTTTAGATAGTAAATAATTTGATTAAAATCATGGTTCCTTCATTTCTAAAAGTTGTTTAATTTTGATTTTTAAATAATTGAGCTTTTGTGAGTAAATATTTTTATTTGTGTTGTACCGTATTTGATGAAAAATATATATCGATAAAGAAAGAGTTTAACATATATTTTTTATTGATATATTTTTAAGCTAAAATATTATATAAGCAAACCTCTACGATCGAGATTCGATGCTCAAAAAAATTAAAACTAAATAATTTTAAGGCGAGGGGAGAGTATACGAAAGTAAAATTTGGTTCATACAAGAATTTATTTACACCTTTCGATTCATAAGTTATCATACATCGGACAAGCTTAGCCACAGGAGAGTATATGAAAGTAAAATTTGGTTCATACAAAGGGAATTTATTTACACCTTTCGATTCATAAGTTATCATACATCGGACAAGCTTAGCCCATGAACTTATGTATAAATGGGACATTGTATTGGATATTTGAATTGTGTTATGGACAATGTTTAGTGGTAATGTTGTGTCAATAAAATGTATAAAACACAGGACATGGCATTATATTATATATATTTGGACTAAAGACGATAACAAATTTGAACCAATAAAACAATTATACCTTTATAAGAAATAATTTAGCAATGGGCCGGAAATAAAAAATATATTGATTTTTTTAGTTTAATGGTTAAAAGGGGTTATCCCATATACTGTATATGATTCTCGAAAATGTTGTCTCTATATTATTTTTAATATAATCTTTAGAATATTATGTTTCTTCTTAAAAACATCATTGATATATATATACTTTGCTCTACTCCAAATGATCATATCCAACTTACAAATTACTATTAATCAAAAAGTGTCCCAAAATGATCATATCCAAGTTACAAATTGGTCGATAAAATTTTGGGCCAATTTGTAAGTGAAACCAATAAACGTAATACAAAATGTTGAGCACGTCTTGAAATATTATCTATCGGAGTTTAAGTCTAACTTAACGTCCATTTTGAAAGATATATGATTGAATGGTGAAACGTTTTTTTGAAGCGTGCTTGTATAATCGAATGAAGCGGGTGAAGCGCACATTTTTAAGTTTGGACGGAATCTCTCAATTACAAGGATATGGATAACTTAAATTTATAATATAAAAATTAAGTTTCATCATTTACATTAATTCATTTATATGACGAAAGAATAACAAGCACCAGTGGTCTAGTGGTAGAATAGTACCCTGCCACGGTACAGACCCGGGTTCGTTTCCCGGCTGGTGCAATTAGGGCTGTGATGATTATACCTGCGCAACTTGTGATTGGATTTGGGTCCTCACAATTCTCCAATATTGGATGGTCGAGTCGCGCCAGACTCTTTTTTTCTTCGCTTTTTACACGGTCTCATCTCAAATATAATAACCTCCCTCTTTTGAAGCGTAGAAAAAGAGAGGAAATAATGTTAGGGATATTTTTATTTGGTAAAGCCAACAGTTAAATTTGGCTATTAAAGATCATACGGTGTAGTATTAGATTACGACTCTTAATAGAAGCTTGTCAGCATGTTGAGTTGGTTAAATGAGAACCGTTAGTCATGTGGAGTTGGGGGCATATCTAGATTTACCTCTCTTGTTGTTGTTGAAGCGTGGGTGTGTGCTGACCGTTAGGATAGCGTTTTTCATCATTTTTTATGAAAATGGAAATAATCTTGACATTTAAATTTGTATCAAAAATAAATGATAGCCTAAAGATGCCGTTATGTTCATTTACAACTTCAGACTCAGGCATTGCCTATGAGACTTCTCAGTGCTGCAGGCTAAGAATATACGGAGTATTTACTTGTTTAGATGTACCATATTTCCTTGCAAAAGTTGGATCCCTGGATATAATGCACCATATTTAATCAGCTCCCCCACAAAATTGGCCTGCAACCGGACATGAGGTGCCATCACGGGGTGGTAACAGTAATACAAGATGACCTTCACACCATCCTCGTTGGTCCTCGAAAACTTGATGGATGCAATATTAGTTGGGGTCAAAGCACTATGTAATCTTTAACATAAATAGCGCTTGTGAAAATCGTTATTATAGTTGTGTTATCTATAGGGTTGTAAACGAGTCGAACCCTACCTTTATCCAAAAGAAAGTTGTTAAATGCCGGTTTCAAAATTGCTAAATGCTATCATAAGAAATTTTTTGTTGAACTAAAGCCCAAATCTAACATATGTCCATACAATCCCTTTATCCTAGCCTCCTAGGGGTGAAATAGATAAACCTTTTGAGTGTAGTAGTGTACCATATAGAATTAGAATGTTAAAGCGCATAAGTTTCAGTTGGAGAAGAGTTAGCAATCTTAAGATTTTCTTGAATAAGCTTTCGAGCCTTCTTGCTTCTTATTTCCCTTCTCATACTTTCACTCTTTTCAATCTGTGAGAATCTGACACATATTTGCTCAAGAAATCTTTTGAATATTAGGGAATAAAATTTAAATGATGCCACGATTATTAATCTTCAGATGAAGCAGCACGATAAATGCCGAGGTTTGATTCGTGAGTTCCAAATATAGGAATATAGAATGTTGCATTCACTGTAAAATTTGATTCAAAGCGGAAGCTTAATATTTATTAAAGCCTGTCTAAATCGTCGGTGTCGTCAAACAAGGTTAAGACGATCGCTTACGTCTTGGGAGAATTAAATACATTTATGTAAATATTCTTTGGGGCCGTTGTAGTATAAGGAATTAGGCGACTATTCTTGAAACTTCAAATCAGTGCAAAATCGTTGCTTTCTGCAACAAAAGCTAATTTGTTGTGAGTATAAAATTTAGAAGTATTCTTGAAGGTACCAGATCGAATCTCGGTGGGGACAGATACTCACTAAAGTGGGAGCTAAGGGGTAGAGGCATCCCGATTTTGCAGCTGATCACTCTTAGATTAAATGTCATTAAATTTCCTTCACGGAGAGAGGTAAAGTTCAGTACTGAGCCCCAGGCCCCTGGGCTTGGGTAAGTCCGTGAGTCTAAAAATAGGCCAAGATGAGGTTCAAGGCCAGAGATCGAGAATCAGTACAGTACATTGTCCGGAATCTTTCTGCTTCAGGTTTCAGGATAGTGTCAAGTCCACAATTCAGTGAGGGCTAGAGCAAATATCCAGGGTACAAAACCATAACTTTTCATCAGACAAATTAATTTAAATTGAAACTTCATCGAGTCGAGCTAAATATCGTACTTCCGTATTTACTCGAGGGCAAATCACCAAGTCGAGCAAGCGGGCATATGAAATAGTCAGTAATGACTTAGGGATGTGGTTTGAGCAGTCGATCCTTAGGTTTAGATCTAAAAACATATTCAAAGAAATTTTTCTCTTATAGTGAATTTTATTTTTCATTGCAAATAATAAAAAAAAATTCTTTGCATTACAATCCAATTAAGTAATGTTTCATTTTTAATATAACTGAGATCGGGCTGGCATTTAAAAATAATAGGTCGATGATGTCTTTTACTCTAAAACGAATGAATTATGTGGCTTGATAATTCTCCCTAATCACTATCACTCCATCTTAATCAACACAATTAATGGCACTTAATGAATCATTTGAAAAAACATAAAATATTTCCCCTTCTTTCTTATAGAAGTTGATTGACAATCCATTCTGTTAGTTCAATATGAGGTATAATCATCTGTGTCCGACATTTCTTGAATTTAACATTGATCACTAATTTCTTTATATATATATACACTATATATACTCCTCGAATTCTGAAATTATTCGATTTTGAGCTTTTCATTTCGTAGTCAGCTTTAGCAGAGTAGATATTTTTTTTTGTGTTTTTATAATACTTGATAGAAAAAGTATATCAATGGAAAGAATTTAATTTTTATTTTTAGTAATATATTTGAAATAAAATATTATAAAACCTTGTAATAATACTCTACGATAAAAGAGTTGTGCTAAGAAAGAAAAAAAAAGTCAAAAAATATACAATCTTTATGGAATGGGGAGTACTCTTAGTTGACATTTCTTAGAATTTAACATTGATCACTAATATGGGTGTCGGCGTTTCTTTTTATATCTTTATCTGTTAATAAATATATAAGAAGTCTGAATAAGGATTAAGTTTTTAAGATTTCTTTATGCTTGGCGTTATTAATTCACTTAAATTAACAGCTAACACAAAAAGCTAAAAAGTTGGTGAAAGATTAGCAATTAATAATTCCATTTCTTAATTGATAAGCTACTTGAGTCTTTACAGCCAAAGGGAATTAAGCTAACGCCAGGGTAGGGGTCTGTTGGACCGGTTTTACCGGTTTAGTAGCAGTGAGCGGTTTTGGATTTTTGGGGAAAAACGTAAAAGCCGTTCAGGTTAAGCAGGAACCTGCTTTCGGACCGGTTTTCTGGGTTCTGGGATCGATTTTCGGTTCTCGGCCGGTTTACAGGCCTTGCTATTGGGCCGATTTTTATCCTTTTTATCGTTCAATTTACATCATATAAAAATAAATCCTAATATCTAAAAAAATGATGAAATGGAAAATGAAACTGACTTGTAATACTTTGTGGAGAAAGTCTATTAAAAATATTACATTTTCAACCTATTTTACTATGAAATATGAATATGATAATTTAGACTTAATCAATACTATAAACTTTGTTAATTAAAATTCGAAATAAAAATATGATATAATTGTTGGAAATGTGAAAATTGATTCCGCTTTTAATATATCAAGATTCGCGACAATTGTGTATCAATTCATTCTGCAGGGTTGGTTAAATGTGATTCTTCGAAACTTAGTATTGACTTTAATGTTGTATATTACTAGTGTGGGTTTCATGATAATTTAAGGGGTTATGAGCGGTGCTAGATGCTTTACTCGTTTAATCGTTATAATAATAGTAATTGGTCAATTATTATTATTATACAACTTACTATCGAGCACAGAAGGTCCCACTTGGCGGCGCATCACGATGGCGTTGAATTATATTTCATGTATGAAATTAAACTACATTGCTAAATTGTGAGTTGATTGTAATCAAGCGAATGATACTCAGTGAAATTTTACATTGATAATGTAAAATATAAAATTGCATGAACCCAAATTAATTCGATAGTTAAGCATTAGTAACTTGTTGAATTCTTTAATGCTGACTTGTTAGTGTTTGATTTTACTTAACGGTTTAATTAAATTTAACGAGGTCGTACCGTTAAGCTATTCGGTTGGAGACTTTTAGGTTAGACTATATAAAATTTAAAACTTTATTAAAGGTTTAAAAGCTAATATTTTTTTAAAGAAAACTTCAGCCTCCTCATCTTTCTCTACAATGGCTGAAATACCAAAGGGAAGAATTAAAATTCTTATAACTTGAGTTTTCAAATTGATCACTTAAGTTACAGCAGAACTCAAAGTTGTGGGATTGACCCCTCACGGGTAATGCTTGATTAGAGCGCCTGCGAAGATTGTTGGACAAGCAATTGGAGAAAGGATTTCAAAGGGAATTGAGTGTGGAAGTGGAAGCTTGAGGGTGGTTTTCATTATCTTATTATGATAGCAACCTTCCATTATTCATATTAAAGTATTATGTGTTTTTGGGTGGTATGTCATTTTGAGATCCGGGATGTATGAATTTTATGTTTAATCACAAATGAAATAAATATGTGACTTGAATGCATTCAAGTGGCTCCGGTTATATCGAGGTAAGCCAATCTTGATGCATTTAATCTTAAATCTTGATGATACAAATGACAACATGAATAAATATCTGCGATAAATGAGCTTGAAGTGCGTTTTAAATAAAAATAAGATGTGAATAAATGGGTTGAGTATAAAGCTACATTTTATCTTACGGATGGTGATTAAATCGAGGTAAGAGCCCGTTATATTCTGTACGGATGGTGAATCATCGAAGTAATAAATATATTCGTTAAATGAGCTTGTCAGTCATAAATGGCGTTTAATCATCATACATTTGGATATGAGAAACCAAGGTTAAACATATTCATTGGTTAGTATGCTCGTGTTTATTTTCAAAGCTTTCTTTTGCTATTCCATAAGTTATAACATGTGGGTCTAGCGAAGTGATCGAAGATGTTCCTAAGTAATGATCGGCGATGATGGATACTTGACATTGTTATTGGAACTTAAATACCAGCGAGAATATAAAGAAAGTTTTTTATAATCTAGAATCTAAAGTTGCGAACTTAAGGTTGAGTATAATGGAGTTAAATTTTTCACTTTGATATGATGAAAATCAATAAGAATCAAGAGTGATGAAGACATGAGTTCTTAAAAGGTTAGTTGGGCGTAAGCTGCATAAATGAAGTTTTATCACAATTTAAATGTTGAAGAAATCTTATACGACCTTAAAAGGTATAATAGTGATTAGATTCTTGTACATTTGTGAACCCGGTACATATATATGACATATCTCTTTTAATCGGTGGCATTATATATATGTGAGCTTGCGTGACATTGCTTGTTAAGTTTTAAGATGTCCATGAAGCTCGGGAAGTGATTGAAAGAGAATACATAATAGATTAAATTCTATAAATAAGGCAGACTCTCTTATTGACAGAAATGACTCTTCGTTAGAGGTCCGATCCAGCAGTAAAGGGTGCCGCGTTAATTCGATAGTTAGTTGAGGAGCATTGGTAAGCTTTGTTAGTTACTAGTAACAACTTGTTAGTGTTTGATTTACTTAACGGTTTAATTAAATTTAGCAGTCATTTCGTTAAGCTATTCGGTTGGGCTTTTAGGTTAGACATATAAGCGAAGCTTATTAGGTTTTCATAATATTTTTCATGAAAACTGGCCTCACTCCTCTTCTCTACAATGGCGAGAAAAATACCAAGGGGCCAATTAAAAAATTCTTCTCTTGATTTTTTCATTCAATCCATAGTTCCTACTTGAGCTCAAGTTGTGAGATTGACCCCTCTTTGAGGTGTGTGCAATTCTAGAGAACACCTACTTGGTGTTGGACAAATAATTGGAGAGGATTTCAAAGGGGATTAGCGTGGGCTGGACCGGTGGTTTTTCATTATCCTTCATTACTTGATATAAGCACTCTACCGTATTCATGTGCGTATTATGTAGACTTTTAGATTAATTTATGTCATTTGAGGATCCGAGATTTGGTGTTTTTAATCTGAAATGGAAATTAAATGCCCAGGTTAAAAACAAATAATAATATACGACACGAAGGGGAGGGGAAGGAATTGAAGGAGAGTTGAAGGGAATCGAGGGGGAAGAATTGAGGCTGAAGCGAAAGAGTCGCGATAGGGGAGGGGGCACGAATTTTATATATTGGGATAAATAAAATTTAAATTATACTTTTTAAATATATCAATTTACTTGAAACACAAAAATAAATAATTTAATGATACTATATTGATGATCAATTGAGTACGATATATTTAGTCGGAAGGGGGCATCAAATTATTTAAAGTAATATTTATATCTATGGATAATCTAGTTTGGTATAGTATATCTCTATGTATATCGTATTTTATTGTAATTTTTATATTATGTTTAAAGAGTTATTCGTGATCAAAGTATCCCTTCAAAATATAAAAATATTAATTAGAAAAAAATCGAAGGAGTGTAAACTTTTACATAATTTTAAAATGATTTTAAATAAAATATAAAAATATATCAAATATTTAGTAATAATGAAGCATAGAATGTAGTCATGTAGCTAGATTTATTTTTTCAAATACTTTATTTAACTGTTTTCTATATTTTTAGTAATACATCAACAAAGTTATTATCCATCAAAATTTAATACATAAAACAAGACAATTAAAATTTCTTAGATTTAATTGGTCAGCGTTTGGGATTAAGTAATCGGAAACGTAAACAAATATAAAAGATATTATTAAATTTGTTTTTTAAAATATTTTTCATAATATTTTTTTTAATTTTTTATAATGTACATAAAAAGTAATTGATAATTAAAATTATGTTTCGAAAAGTGAAAAATTTAATTAATTTGAAATGTAGATACTATTAACTCAGGAGGAGTGACAGCTGTTTTCTCTGTGGAATATCTCTAGATGTCCAAAATCAATAATATAAATTAAACATTTGCATCATCATTATTATGTACATCCAAAACTCATACTTCATTATAATTTAAAACACTATATTAACCTCTATCTACACGTTGTTGAGAATCTTGATTTGCCACAACTTCAACAGCCACCCCCCACCCTCCCTTTCCTCCCTATCTTCTCAACATTTTTTTCCTTGAACTTTCATAGTTCCAATGGAGCTTTTACTAGGAAAAAGCCATAATTCACAAAATATCAGAAAAGCAATTCTCTTAGTAGCTATAACACTTGTGCTATTAGGCACTGTTCCTCTTTACTGTAATTACCCTTCCTTAATGCAACATCCATCTCAAGATTCATCAGAATTAACTCCACCATACCATGCAGAGGATGTTGAAGTTAAGGTACCAGAGTTTGAGAAATGTGACATTTTCACAGGGGAATGGGTGCCAAATCCAGAGGCACCATATTATACAAATTCATCATGTTGGGCAATTCATGAGCATCAAAATTGCATGAAATATGGAAGGCCTGATACAGGATTCATGAGGTGGAGATGGAAGCCTGATGGTTGTGATTTGCCAATTTTCAACCCTTTTCAGTTCTTGGATATTGTGAGGGGGAAGTCTTTGGCTTTTGTTGGTGATTCTGTTGGGAGGAATCAAATGCAGTCATTAATTTGCATGTTGTCCAGGGTATGTTTTCATAATTTGGCACTCATCAATCTTTTATGATTTGAAAGTATTTATTGTTGATTAATGATGATAATTTTGGTCATGTATGGTTGGTTTGGTATTGACTCTACTATTCATTATTTAATTTATTAAAATAACAAAATTAATTATTATAACTTTAACATATAATTATAGATTTGATTAGTCGAATTAGTGTCGTTTATTTGGGATTTTGTTAGTTGAAGTGAGTAAGTGACCAGCACAATAGTCGCTAATAATTGATTTATTAAAATGGCGTCAGCTATTGCGTACGTTATGGGGAATACGGGAGAGTTATTCTTGAATATTGTATGTATGCCCAGTGTCATTATGAATAGAGCTTTTCGTTTTAATTCTTTAACATGAGTTTTGTTTTTTTTTATAAGGAAATTCGAATTCATACAGTATTATTGTTGTTTGAGCTTTATTAAAATTTTGAATCCACAGTGTTATTGCTATTTGAATTATTAAAATTACCCACATGTATATTTTTTGTTCGAGAGTTCCTATACCTCTAGATTTATCTCTCCTTAACTATTAGAAAGAGCCAAGTTGGCATGATTATTCCGCAAATGCATTTACCTTTTATAGTTTTATTATGGCTTTTTTAGGGATACATTGAGTAATTATGGTGTAATTTTATATGAGTTTACTTGAAGCTTTATTTATTTATTTATATGGTTAGCGAGCTTATTTATTTTTTATACGGGCGAACTCATGTGCTGTATTTTTCTTTTGATATGAACTATCATTCTGGCTGTCAGAGACAGCGGGGCACAATTTTTTATTTTTAAACCGATTAAAATAAGCTATTTTTAGCTTATGGCTTCTGAAAAAAAAAAATCGCGTTAAAATATTTTACGTAATTAAAATATGTCCACGTCTTTAATTTTAAGGCATTAAAATTTTTATCGCAAAAACTCACGCAGAATCTCTCCTTCCTCCTCCCTACTAGGCATTACACTTAATAACAACCCAGAAAGTACTACACTAGATTACTCAATTGGTACTTGAAATTTTCCTTCTTAATTTTATCATTCTTGGAATTATACCTATGCCCTTTGGACCCATCAGCCCCATTAGCCCCAAGAACGGGTTTCTCAATGGAAATGGAGCTAATGGAAATTGAGAATTTTGATCTTGATTACGTCATTAAGTTTCAAAGGAATTGAGATATTTTTTGTTATTTGGTTAAAGAGTATGTGCGTTGTAATTGGCAGAAGAAGAACTTTAATCAGGGGAGGAGAAGGAACGGGGGTGGCCGATCAGAATTTCTCAACTCAAAGCTCTTGGCTTGTTGAATATCACGTGTTACTGAAAGTGTGTTGTCCTTTTTTGTTGTTAGGTTGTTGACTGTCGTATCTGTGGAGATCCTCATTCTGTTCGTTTTGCTTTTGTCGAGTTCACTGATGAATTCTTGAGGGGTGGTGGTGGGCGCAGTGGGGTGGGGGTGATGGGGATGTGCCTAAGGAGGACATGGTGGGTGGTGGCAGTGGGGTGTAGGGGTTGTGGGTGGTGGGGGTTGTAGGGAGAAGGGGATGTGGGTGAGGGGATGTGGTGAAAAAAGAAAAATGTGGGAATTTATTTTAATTATGTAAAATATTTAAAATGTGATTTATATACTTTAGTCTCTATAATAGTGTAGTGTCAGGAACAAAACAGTCATTTTAATATAGGGGTAACATAGTCATTTAATGTTTTATATTCTAGGAATAATATAATCATTTCACTGTGTGTTTTAGGTGTAATAAATTCATTTCACTATGTATTTTAGTGAAAAATTAGGTCGGGCCTGCCTAGATAAGATGAATAAATTTAGGGACCACATACAAAATTACGCGATAGGTGTGTAGGGGTGTGTCGGCCAAAAAAACCTTTTATTATTAAATATGTTCATGAAAATCATTAGCTTCTTTGCTTTAAGTTGAAGATAATGTTATGATTATCTAATTGATTTTCTTAAAAAAAATTATCTATTCATTGTCACCTCAAGAATATAAACAACGAATTGAAAAGTTTGATTCTTCTTGTATTCTACTCTTCGTATCCTTGCCGCCAGTAGTTTCTGTTTCAGTGCTAGTAGATTTACTACTGCAATATTTTTGGTCAAATAGTTTCTTACTTTTTTGTGACAATAATTTGGTGTATCATTTACATTATTATCTTTTTGGATAGCAATTAGGTTGGGAACATGGTTGGTCTGTTTTATTTGTCTTGTTCCTCATCTTGCTTAAAGCACCTTGAAAGTTTAATTATTTTAGAAAGAATGCTAACAGTAAGTCAGTAATAATAATATCCTTTGACTATGCTTAATGATTGTAATTGATTTTTAGTATTTTTTCACCAAAAATAATATAGATATAACATATCATATAAATCCCTCTTTATATATAATTAATATCAATATATACATATGTGTTGCTTCATAATGATTTTAATAAGTCGTTTGCATCAACTTATTAGAGTAATTAAAATAGCCAATACAAAACAATTTCATAGTGCCATATAAATTTATGTGTGTACATAGAGTGATACAACCATAAACAGACATTTCCTTCAACTTGGATCTTTCATAATTGGTGATACGACGCTACTACATGACACTATCACACTAATAATAACAAAAAATTTACATGTACAAGTTATTCAATTTAAAAAAGATTCAGCCTAATTCTAAGAAATTAATTCTCTCTTGTGGGGTTAATATGGACTCCAGATTAATTCTAATATTAGTTATAAAGTTTTCAATATTCAATACAAATTAAACTTCGGATATATATAGATATATATCTCACTTAATTGGTGTTAATTGATTTTTAATGATTGATGGTTCTTATTAGTTAAAACTTAAAAAATACGGAGTATAAAATTGTTCTTTTAATTAACTATATATTTGACATAAATGCATTCCATAAATAGGTCTTTAGTATGAGCATGGTCATTATCGATGATTATTTTCACATAACCCAAATTTGAAAAATACTAAACTTAATAAATGTGCCGTAGAAAACAATGTGAAATAAATCTATTGGTCTTATTAAAATCCCCTAATATATATTGTGTACATGATCTATGGGCTCTTATTAGCGTTACGCATACATGTGATCTTAACCGTAACTTATTACAATAGAGTTGCATTGTACTTTATTAATTTTACTCACCCAAAATATACTAATCTATCAATAAAGAACATGACTCCTCAATTGAGAATATATATTAAAGTGGTCCAGCATAGTTTTTTTTCTGTTGATGAATGAATAATTGTCAGACGTGCATGATATAGAAAAGTTAATCAGGATACTTCTGAGAAAATGAACTGCAACAAGCAAAGCATAATTGTCTTTTTCGAAATAGTTAATGTATGTGGTGGTTCATCGCCTCAATTTTCCTATGGGTAAAAAACTACTGTTGGCACGTCATAATTACGCGTAATAAGCGTCAAAGTCACTTTAATTAAGATCTCACTTACCCTTAATTAATTGAACATCCTAGATCTTTGTATCGACAAATCAACCATTCCCACAGAATGTCTTTCTGCCGTATAATATTGTTTGATGACAACTTATTAGTCAAGATCTAAAATTCTTTTATTTTTAAAAATTGGTCATTATTAGAAGAGTCGAACCTGAGATTTTATCATTATTTGAGCCGATAGGGTTATACAAGATCCCAAGAAATTCATTTTTCTATTTCTATAAATAAGATATTCCCTACATATACTAGAAAAATGTTATTGTAATACCTTGCAAATTATGAGTTGGTGAAATCTAAAATTTTGAAAGCTTGGTCTTCACATTCACCATGTCGCTTGAGCGTCGTAAAAGAATTAAGTTGTGGGATGTGTACCGGCCCAGGTCAGGGAACTTTCTTTTTAAAATTCTTGTCGAGGATTACGTCGATTTGTAATTGACTGCAGGTATGAAGATCTTGGGATGTTGATCTTATATTTCAGCTTGTTTTCACCAGGTTAAGTTATGCGAGTTGGTGAAATCTAGAGAATATGCATGTAAGGCTCACAAACGTGCACCCTTTCTCTTTTTTGTTGATATCCAATTGTCGCTTTTGGATCATAAGATTGGTTGGCTAAATTCTGAACCACCCCTCCATTTTCCTTATCTTTTCCTTAGATTAGGTATATGTACTACCATGAAAAAAAATTATCTTTAACTCCATGATTTTTTTTTCTTTTTAAAATTTAATTTTTGTCAATCCCAAAATCTCGTCATTAAGAATAATATTCCATGACTACTGTGCATGGTTTCAATAACTCATGATTATATGAGTATAAGTTGCACTTTTAATTCATGATTAGTAAAATGTACGTGCGTTAAACGTAAGTATTTATACTTCAAACATTTAAACTGAGATAATAAATAAAGTAATTAACTATTTACGTAAATTTATAAATTATACTTTTAATTTATATTATAATTCATTTTTTCATAGTTATATGATTCGCCAAAATTGGGCAAATTCTTCCTATGAAACTTTGTGGTTAGTTTGCCTAAAGCTATTTGAGCTGGTCATTTTAGGGATTCACGTTAAATTTTTGTGTTAAAATTATTGATCCAACTTTTTGATGAAGGGTAAATGGAATTATCATATATTAATTCGATTTTCAAATACATAAAAAGGTAATTGAGTCAATTTAATATTTATAAAATGTCATTTTTCTTACTTTATTAAAGCTATGATTGAAGAGCTGATATAATGGAGGGTGTAATTAGTTGACGGAAGCGATCTAACTGCCCATGAATTAGTCTAGGGGCAGCTATGACACATTGCGATAGTTCGAGCGGCACGGCGCGATTGCGAAGTTAAGGGGCAAGCGAGCGGTTCGACAAAGTTCGGGGGGAAGAAATTAAACTAATTTTTTAATAATATAATTTTAATAATAAATTTAAAAGTTTTGTTACCATATTACTCTTACGTTTTCAAGCTTTTAATAAAAAAAAAAATTCACATTTAATGTTTTCATTTATTGTTTAGAGAGTATCATTTTTTTCTTTTAATAAAAAATACATTTATGTTATTTTATTTATCGTTGAAAAGCAAAAGTAAGACTTCGTTTAGGATTATTAGTATAAATTATTCATAGTTATTATTCAATTTATTTTTATATATTCACATTTTTAACATATTTTAATTGATGATTATTTGATAATAATGTTTCTTAAAGCGGAATAATGTCGATATATTTTATGAAATTGATTTTAATTAAGTACCAAAAGAAAAACTGACCCAAAACTTCTAGCAATGGATATCCTTGTTCAAATGTGAAATAATCTAAATGAATTATATTAAAAATTAATGGAATAAAGATGCCATACATAACTATAGTAATATTATTGAAAATATTATAATAAGGATAATATAGTAATTAGTAATATGAAATGGAGCGCCCTCACCCTTTTTTATAAATGGGGATGGGGAATGTTTCAACTTCTTAAAAGTTTAATCTTGATATATATTGAAAATATTGCGACTTTGGGTCCTTGAAGGGCATTATATTATTATCATATTTTTGTATTTTCTAAAGTACCATACATATCTTTCACCCGCATTTTATACAATCTATAATTATTTCAATATATATTTCAATATATTTTATTATCTACCGACCATGTTTACACTGTAAATGATTTTATTCCATAAAAGATTGATAATGATTAGGCTAGGGAGACGCTAATGCATGTGCTAGTCCCGTGTTCCTAATTGGATGACGACTTAAGGTATACTATGTTTATCCCAATTTAATTGATGCGTTTTATACTAATCAATGAAGAGCTTAATTTTGATATAATTATATATTGTATATAATGTAGGCGAAAGATATAAAAAATAAGTTGTATATATGTTGTTTGAATAAAATCTCAACTAAATTGAGATTGAGAGTGTAATTTTCTACTTGTTGCTTTATTTTCAGGTGGAATATCCTCTAGATGAATCCTATACCAAAGATGAGAACTTCAAACGTTGGAGGTACCCAAGTTACAATTTTACCCTAGCAACATTTTGGTCCCCATTTTTAGTCAAGGTTAAAGAGGAGGACTCCGATGGTCCAACTCACACAGGCCTTTTCAATCTCCACCTTGATGAATTTGATGAAAAATGGACAACCCAAATTGAAGATTTTGATTACATAATAATTAGTGCAGGACATTGGTTTTATAGGCCAAGCATGTACTATGAAAATGGTAAGCTCGTAGGTTGTCGTTTTTGCCAAATTGAGAATATTACGGATTTTCCCATGACTTACGGTTATAGAAGGGCATTTAGGACAGCCTTTAAAGCCATCAATAGTTTGGAAAATTTCAAGGGTGTTATATTTCTTAGGACATTTGCACCATCTCACTTTGAAGGTGGGGTGTGGAATGAGGGTGGAAATTGTGTGAGAAAGAAGCCATTTATGAGCAATGAGACAACATTGGAAGGTGTGAGTTTGGATCTTTATTTGACACAAGTTGAGGAATTTAAGGTTGGTGAAAGGGTGGGGAAAAAGAAAGGGTTGAGGTATAGGTTGCTTGATACTACTCAAGCAATGTTGTTGAGACCAGATGGGCATCCTAGTAGATATGGGCATTGGCCTAATGAGAACGTGACTTTGTATAATGATTGTGTACATTGGTGCTTGCCTGGCCCTATTGATTCTTGGAGTGATTTCTTGCTTCATATGTTGAAGAAAGAGGGTAGGAAATCATATGAACAAATGGTTGAGCTTGAGCAGGAGAAAAAGAAGAGCACATAGATTTGTTTTAATTTATTATTGATTGGTTACCAATTATAAATTTTATTTCATTATGAGATTGGCTTATATGCAAAGGTACATTTGATTTTAAGTTATTGTATTTTGACGTTGTATGAAGATATATTATTTTGATTATTTACATATAAAGATAATGCAATAAAGTCAAGTAATTATCTAGGGGACTCTCGTGGTACTACCATGCCATTCTTGTTAAGATTAAGTCAAATTATTTAACGTCACATGTCCACACCCCATTTGATTTTCATGTTTATTTCTCCATCAATATATCTTTTAATTTGTTCAAATATTTAAGAACTGCAATCGTTTCAATTGGTTTCATAACGGTGTAATAAATTGGAGACAATTAAATACTGTGTGCCTTAGTACAACTTATAATCTTCTTAAGCAAAAAAGAATATATTGGTCACAATTAAATTAACAATTAATAAAACAAGTAGCCACTTGTATGTACACATTAATGAATTCAACACATACTCTTCACCTCGTATGTTCGTTTTGAACTAACAAACTTTTATCTCACATGATAAACGAATAAAAGAAAAACGTTAAAAATATGTCTATCTACATATGCTCAATATCAGTGGCCAAACTAAAAATCTTGTCTAAGGATGTCAAAGATACTAATACAGAGTGTAGATTAAAAAAAACTAGAAAAGTTTAGAGGGAGGGACGAAAATGAAACAATCTGAAAGGCAGAATCAAAATTTCGTATTGAATGAAATTTAATAAAATAGTAATG
Organism: Lithospermum erythrorhizon; assembly: GCA_019722365.1. Lineage (NCBI taxonomy): Eukaryota > Viridiplantae > Streptophyta > Magnoliopsida > Boraginales > Boraginaceae > Lithospermum > Lithospermum erythrorhizon. Next base: position 58,575 of record JADFUC010001688.1, on the reverse strand, counting down.
AAAATTATGTTTAATATCCATCATGAAATTGGATATTATTGTGAGACAAAACACAACACCGAAGCATTAAGTGCAATGCAACTGAGGAACGTGGCCTTCATGATGTTCCTTTTGACTTTGGCTTAATTTCAAAGACATTATTTTTCTATTATGGTAACAAAAAAATAAAAATATAAAACAGCTAACTTCATACTAGTATATTTTTTTAATTCTTGACCATGTTCTCTTAAAAAAATGTATTAGTAGCAATATTAATTTTTGCTAATAGTCATAAATTTTGATTGGTTTTTAATTTTCTTGCATTAATAATAATATAGATTTTTGTCGAGCCGGATTCGGGTTGTGTGCTTAAGCTTTGCAATTAGGTAGGTTATCTCGCAGTCTGCTTGATCGATTAAGTAATGCACTTTGAATTAATAACCTGTTCGATTCTTTCACAGACTAAGCATAATAGGTGATTCTTCATTTCAATTTAGCTACTTGATGATTAATACTTGATGTAATTTTAATGAAGGGTAAAAATGATATTATAAATACTAAGTGTCCAATTATTTTTTACGTATTTGAAAATTGATGCTAAATCCCAATATATGTCACAATTCCAATTTTATATCATCAAAAATAGATTGAAATGCAATTTACTTAGCGAAAAAATGAAACGAAATTAAAATGGCCAAATTCGAATAATTCGGGAGCGGAAATTGATGGAGTTTTAAAAGTTCGAGATAAATTAACAAAACACTTCGTCCAAGTTGAGGCCATGAATAATTTAAGCCATTTTGATTCAACATTCTTTGTCTAAGTTGATCCCACGTTTCTTTGCACATTTCATGGGATGACTCAAATTCTGTAAGACACCACATTTCGGACACTTTCCTAAGAAAATGAAACTTTGACAAAATTTTGAAAAACATTCAAAGTACTTCAGTTTGTACAATTGAGTTGAGGTAAGTCTTATGACATTTAAGCATTGCACATATCTTGATATAGTGGTAGATCCCTTTTTGTGTGAATTCTTGTATATTGTTATGGACTTAATAGTGTACTTTGTATTGAAATTTGTATACTGTTATTGGTTGTTAATTTACAAGGTTTGCCCATATTTTTGTATAGTTGTAGATCCCTTTTTTGTGTGAATGATTGTATATTGTTATGGAGTTAATATTGTACTTTGTATTGAAATTTGTATAGTGTTTGTTATTGGTTGCTAACTTAGAAGGATTTCAGCATTGCCCATATTTTGGTATAGTGGTAGATCCTCTTTTTGAGTGAATTCTTGTATGTTGTTATTGACTTGATAGTGTACATTGTATTGAAATTTGTATACTATTTGTTATTGGTTGCTGATTTAGAAGGTTTTTCTGTTCTTTTGCTAAAAAAAGATTTCTTATTTGGTCAATTTCTTGAATTTTGTGATTTGGGTTTTGCTTGCATTGGGGATTATGATAAGAGGGTTGTGTCCAAATGTCAAAATTTGTATAGTTATGAGAAAGATCAGATTTTTTTTGAGGTTTTGTTGAAGAAACTTGAAGGGTTTGTGCAAATTAGGAAGATGGTCTTCAATTTCGCTTCTTTGTTGAAATTGAGTGGGGTTCTCTTGTAATAGATGGTTGTGCATAAATGCCTAAGTTGGCTTAATTTTGGAAAAGATCAGATTTTTATGTGGTTTTGTTGAATAATCTAGAAGGGTTTGAGCAAATTGCGTTAGGAGGATTTGAGTTTGCTTCTTTATTGAAATTAAGTGGACTTACATTGTAATAAAGGGTTGTGCCTAAATGTCTAAATTTGCTTGATTTTAAAAAAGAACAGATTTTTATGTGGTTTTGTTGAACAATCTTGAAGGGCTTGAGCAAATTGCGTTAGGAGGATTTGAAGGTCGCTTGTAAATTGAAATTCAGTGGACTTATCTTGTGTAGCTGGAGCTCTGTAACAGATTTGGGATTGAGTGAGAGATTTCATTGTTGTGTGAATGTCTGGAGGGTGGAAGTATATTTCTTGAGCAAAGGAGGACTCTTGGAGATGTCTTCGGTATTGTCTCCTGTTCTTGGTTCTTCGTCCGCTGCTAATTCATCAACTACTGCAGACCCTCCATCTCCAGATAACCCAACAAATGCCACTCGTTCACCTCCCCCACCATCAGATTCTTCAGCTCCACCACCGAAGTCTGATTCTGATGTTCCTGCCGCGCCACCTCCGTCTGATTCAGAACCACCACCACCACCCCCTCCCTCCTCTCCACCTCCTCCGTCCCTCCCAACATCACCTCCACCTTCTGATCCACCACCACCGCCCCCGTCACCTCCAAATGCACCTCCTCCAGTAGAAAATCCACCACCGCCATCCAAAAGCTCTCCTCCCAAGCATTCCCCTCCCCCTAAAGAGCAGGAAGCTCCTCCACCTTCCCCTCCAGCTGTCCCACCATCTTCTCCTCCTCCGGCACCACCACCACCAGTGGATGATACTCCACCTCCTTTAGATGCAACACCACCTATACAATCTCCCCCTCCACCTGCATTTCCACCCCCTCCAGATGCGGTACAAGCTCCTCCGCCATCCTCTATCACCCCTCGTAACACGACAGCTCCTCCTCCTAACCTCCCTTCATCATCTTCGCCTCCTCTCCCACCACCTGCTGCCGGAAGGAATACATCCATTCCCCCCAACCTTGCTTCACCTCCAGTGCCATCTATTCCAAAGGAGAAGCCAATTGCTAAACCAACCATCCCTAGTCCAAATAATAGTACTGCATCTCCAAGGGATGCTGGAGGCGTCCAAGGTGGGAGTATCGTGGCAATTGTATTGGTAGGGCTTTTAACACTTAGTCTTGTGGCATTTGCTGTGTGTTTTGTGCAGAGAAGAAAGAAGAAGAAAGCCAAATTTACTTTGGGGTATATGATGCCTTCCCCATTTTCTTCCTCACAAAATTCAGGTAGTCTCAACTCTCAACTATCCCTCTGCATTATCATTATCTATAAAAATTATAAACTTATTCTTCATCCTGAATACCATCTGACTGAGGGAAAGGACTTCAAACATTTTAACATTCTTGCAATTTCTAACTTCGAACATTATCTTGAAATCTTTCTATGAGTGGGAATTGACAATATGGCTTACTGTATTGCTTCTCTAAGTAATTTGTTTAAAATAATCACATGTATATTATTTAATTGTGTTTACCTAGAAATCTTGAAGTTCAAGGTAGTATTGTACTATTGTCTCATAAGTAGGTTCAAGGTAGATATCTGCTCTATATTTTAACTAGAAAGCAAAAAATAGAATTTTGAACTGACCTGAAACATTGATTGGAGTGTGTGTGTATGTAAATTTTTATATTCTTTAACATACAATATGTAAATTTTTATATTCTTTAACATACAACTTGACAAATAAAAGTTCTACAAGTTTTACATAACACTTTGGACTATAACAGTATTTAGCCTGCTTATATTCTTCTTATCAGATTCATTATTCCTTCGTACCCAACAATCAGCTCTTGGTTCGGCTAATCATTCACCATACCATTCAGCACAACTAAGTGGAAGTGCGTCAACAAATAATTTTGCATATTCTGGAGATTCAGGTGGTTTAGGCAGTTCAAGGTCATGGTTTACATATGAAGAATTAGCTGAAGCGACCAATGGTTTCTCCAAAAATAATCTTTTGGGTGAAGGTGGTTTTGGTTGGGTCTATAAAGGCACCCTTGCAGATGGAAGGGTGGTTGCTATTAAACAGCTAAAGATTGGAGGTGGACAAGGGGAGAGGGAGTTCAAAGCCGAAATTGAAATTATTAGCCGGATACATCACAGGCATTTAGTTTCAATTGTAGGTTATTGTATCACAGACTCTCAAAGGATGCTAGTCTTAGATTATGTGCCTAACGACACCCTTTATCATCATCTTCATGGTAAGAAAACTATTCTATTATTCAGGTGCTTACACGTTCTGCATTCTCATCTACAAATAGGAAATAGAACCCAATTTATTGTAGAAGATTAGAAAGATTCTTATTCAGTTCGAATGAGTTATCAAAAAGTAACCCAAATTTTCATCTCCCAACATTCTAATAAATTTTGTGAAGTTATCTGAAATCTGTCCTGTCAATTGAACTAACAGGGAAAGAGTCTGTTATGACTTGGGCCACCCGTTTCAAATGTGCTACTGGTTCTGCTCGTGGACTTGCATATCTGCATGAAGATTGTACTATACTTCTACCTGTGAAAGCTTTATTTTCTGTATCCCATATATCAGACTCTTCATCACATATTCATGCTTCGATTACTATGTAATGAATGTCATAACAATTTCTTAAGAATAATTCATACTTATAAACTTGAATTAAGGTGACCCTATAAATTTCATCATATAAAACATTCCAACTAACATGTGTTGAAGATATGTTTACTTAAATAATAAATTTGATTGAAACTAATTTGAAATCAAAATTCCATTGTTTAGTCGATTTGTCATGACTATGAAAGACTTTGGCATGAGGGGTCTAGGTGTTATCTTACGATTCTCAATGCACTGACTACTGACATAAATTCTCTGCTTAATAGAATTTAGTACTGGACTGAATTCTTTAGGAGTTATGACTTGTTAAAATTTGGATGAGGCATTTATCTAACTACTAACGTATTGATCCCATCTAAGTTTACATAATGTAAAAATACTGGAATGCCTACAGCACTGTTATTGCTGTTATTGGTGAAACTCTTATGTTGTTTATTCACTTTTTGAGGCTTTTGTATTTTCAGGCAATCCTAGAATTATTCACAGGGATATAAAGTCTGCGAATATTCTGTTGGATAATAATTTTGAAGCAAAGGTATGCTGAATATCCCCCCTATATTTTGTGCAGAATTCATATTGACATCTAACTCTAGACACGATGATTTATTCCATTGAGCATGTAGCATTGCAAGTTCTTTCATCGTAGCATATATTTAACCTATCGGCAGGAAAGGGTGCATCAAGTAACAGTTCTGCTGTGTTGAGTCGCAGCTCTATACTGTCCTATAAATAAATGACAACTGTTTATTTAGTGTTGGCAGCCAACCATCTGAAATTTCTTTATTTGCATGAAAACCTCTTGTTTTTAATATTTCTATTTTAATTGTCAGGTTGCAGATTTTGGGCTTGCAAGGTTATCTTTAGAGTTAGAAGCACACACACATGTTTCTACACGAGTAATGGGAACATTTGGGTGAGTAGTTCAAACTATATAATGATTTAAATAGGCTACTGAAATAGAATTATTCTCTACTCCGTATTACAAAAAGGGCTTTCAAAAGAGATTTAGGCTTCTGAACGAAAGGACATACAAACGAATCGAATTCTGATTCTAGTGATCAAAATTTTTTCTGCGAAACATGCTAGCTGTAGAAGAGTCCTTCACTCCTATCCTGGAGGGACTATGTTACCATGTTACTTTGTTCCTTCATATAATATAGAATTTCGTCACCATGTTGTGCCGTTGCACTTATCTCAATCTTTTCATATTTTGGAGGTTGAAACTTAATGCAGTCATTTCAATTTGAATTATTTATATAGTGCCTTATTCACAATATTTCGAAGTATAACACTTTAACCAATAAGTAGCTGTGTTATGTATTTATTTTTCTCTGTTCTACTTAATTTTGCATAAATAATCTTCAGGTACATGGCTCCAGAATATGCTACAACTGGAAAGTTGACAGAAAAGTCAGATGTTTTTTCTTTTGGGGTGGTTCTGTTGGAGCTTATTACAGGTCGTAAGCCTATTGATTCAACTCTACCATTAGGCGACGAAGGCCTGGTTGAATGGGTAAGTCTTAGTTTCAAGTTGAACCTTATCCTTAGTACATTTATGCTAGTGTATCATTATTCTTGGAAAGACATTTATATCTCAACTTTGAGCTAGTAGTATGTTATTTCAAACCGAGTGGGACAGTGCCGAAAAACCTCTGAATAAATCATTTGAATTTTATTACTCGAAGTAGTCCAAGGTTTAAGTAATTCACTGTGCATATTTATTATGAACCAAGATTTGGCAACTCAAGCTTATCCCAGCGGAGCCATTAAGGTATTAGAACATTGAAAATTGGTCCCAAAAGTATGAAAACTGGATATGTATTATGCTGTGTTCTTTTAGTAACTAATCACTACTCTATATGTTCAAGACATCAGTTTTATAAAATACTGATGCCTGGTTGATGTGTAGGATAACATGAAGAACATGCTAAGGCTTGACAACAATGTTCTATCAGTTTGAATCTTTTGGATCGACCTTACTTTCTATGTGAAGTTTTGCTCATTCTGAATGATAACTATGAACATTAAACTGCATGAAATTTAATTATACTTCTGATTATATGGTATAATATTCCCTTCTCATCATCCACTTCTGTACTTGAATTGCTCAGCCAAAATTTATTTACCTTGCAGGCTCGACCATTACTAGCTCAAGCACTTGAAAATGAAAACTTTGATGATGTTGTAGATCACAGACTGGAAAATAACTTTGTCAAGAGTGAGATGTTCAGATTAATTGAAGCAGCTGCAGCATGTGTTCGCCATTCTGCTTCTAAGAGGCCGAAGATGAGCCAGGTAAATATTATTAAGTAAAAGCATTAAACACCAACATATTAACTATCGTCTTTGCAGACAAACAACCTTTTTAACCTGTCTTGCTCTTTTGTTCAATTTTCAGGTGGTGAGAGCTTTAGAGTCAGTAGAGGAGCTTTCAGATCTGACAAATGGATTGAAACCTGGCGAGAGCCAAATATTTGATTCAAGGCAACAATCTGCACAAATCAAAATGTTCCAAAAAATGGCTTTTGGAAGTCAAGAATACAGCTCGGACTTCTTCAATAATTCTCAAAGTAGCTGGAGGACTGGATTATAGGACACTACCATAGGTAATCAATATGCCAAAGACGAGAAAAATTCCAATGCGTGCCTCTGCCTCTGGCCTTCCTGCGACGTCAATGTTCCAAAGGATGGCATTTGCTCGTAATTTGGAGCATGCACAGTGATTGTTACAACTAACATATTCTGATTTTTCCCTGTAATAAGTTCTCATAGGTTAGCCTCTATTCTTCACGAAAATGGAAAGGACGAAAAAAGATTTTGAACATAGATATTTCAATTTGTAGATGTCCATTTTCTTTCTTCTATCCTCTTTGGTAATTTGATATTGGGTGAAAAAGAAGGTTCAAAGGTAGATCTGATCAGGGTGGCTGAGCTTTTCTGGAACATCTGCTATAGAGATGGCTAAAGAAATATTTTTTAAGTGTTTTCTTCTTGGATCAGTATTTGGTTTTTTGTAAAGAACTTCAATATTTATATGCACCTTGTACCATTAAACAACTTCCCCTGATTTTGTCCTCTCTACTTCATTTTTATATGCTGAGATATGAACTTGGAATAGCAGAGGAGTGTGGTATTGTTGAGTCTTGCTTGATAATCTGTAAATCAGTTTCCAATCTTATTGTCCTATAGCAGTTCTCAAAATGGCACATGCCTCAAAACATTTTTATATGAGCCATGTGACAATCTGTAAATTTCACATCACACGGCAGCCAATGTCACGTCGCTTTAGAAACACAAGCCGAAGTGTGTTGTGGTGGGATAAGGGGAAAAATGCTACGAGAAGGGAGAGGTTCATTTTTCAAAATTGGCCCGTGAAATTGAAATATAAATACTATGTACTATATCACAATCACTCTTTTTATAAAAAGTGTGAGTTGTGTTTTTTTTAACTTTTCACATTTATTAATTATTATATTAACCTTACTATAATATTTTTCTATATATTGGTGGAAAAATATGTAATAATTAATAAGTCACAGAATTTTCTTTCAAATTACATATGATTAGCTTGTAGTTGAAATTTATACACTCATGGAAAGTTATGGTTCATTAAGCTTTTTGTTCATTAATGGTTCATTAATAATCAAAAATACAAATTATATCATTTTTTGATATATTTTCTTTTTCTTTTGAGTACATTTTAGGTAATATGTATCATTTTCTCAATAAAAAAATCATTAATGTCAATTATATAAGCATATTTTTAACTTTTAAGTAATACGTACCCGACTTCTTTTTGATTTTGATGCAGCATTTTAATTAAGTGAATAAAACCATAATTTTGGTACAACTTTTTTTTTTTTTGAATTTTCACTTGTACCATCTTAGAATGGGTACATTTTAGTAATATTATTACCATTTTTTACATTGAGGAAATTCGTACCTATGAATATTAATGAACATTAATGAGCAGTATCATTAATGAGCAATGCCGTTCTCTCCTACTTTTACTTGATATATTTTATTAGTTCAAAAACATGTTTCTAATAAAATTTTTAAAGCTGACACTTATATGATTAAATGATGTGAAGTCACAAATTTTTTCTTTCAAAATTACACATATGATTCAAACATAGTTATCTCTTATAATATGTCGCGATAGTTTACCTCTTTCGTATGTATATTAATTACCAATATATTCATTATCAATATTTTAGTCTAATTATATAAAAAATACTCAACACTCTTCTGACAGATAAAATATTTGTTGTTATAATGTTATGCTTGGATCTTTTAATTTTATGTATGATAAGTAAATTTTATTTTAATGCAATGAATTAGATGCCTTTCGTACTAAATTTTTTGCAGATAATTATTCAGGTATAAATTGAAAAAAAAATTCTAATTCAAAAAATACTATTAAAGAATATATATCTAAATTATGTGATATTTTATATTACATTTCGACAATTGAATAAAAATAGTGTCGAATACATATCTAATACTCTCAAAATACGATAGATTGTAAATGTTTAAATTTGGATTTTCATATTAAATATTAAATTCAAATATTTTTTATTTGTTTTATAATATTTGGTGAAAATTATCAAATAATAATATTTTCAAATTACTTTAATATTGACATTAAAATTTTATTCAAATCCAAAATTATGTTTATACGATGAAGGCTAAAGTTTGTTAATTTTGAAGCGACTTAAATCAAACGTAATGATCATTTAGTATGGATGGAGTAATAGATTTGGATATTTGTTTAAAACTTATTTTTATTATAATACCATATAAAAATTAGTTTTGCTTAAATAAAAATATCTTTATCTATAAACATAGATGTAATAATTAATTAGAGTTGAATTCAATATATGAAAGAAATTAAAAAAATCAATCTTCACTATTTAATATTGATTAGTAATTAGTAAGCTAAAATAAGATTGCCTTATTGTCAAAATATCTTATATTAGTTTTCAGCTTATATGAAATATAATTGATAGATATTATGGTCTAAAAAATACATGCATAAATAATAATATTATATGTATATAATCCGCTTTATTAATAGACATTCGATGTACAAATCGATACCTAAACACCCTAACTTGAATAAGCTTGCTGTGGCCTTTATATATTAAAATTGTTATTTATGTCAAAAACTTAAAAAGTTTTCATATTAGTAAATAATCACAAATATACTATTGAGGTTTGCTTTTATTAAAAAATTATTGCCTGAATATACTTTTTTAAAGAGGTATGTCATCTTTATTTCATTGATTTTTCAATATAATTCATTTGGAGTATTTCCGCATTCGAAACATTAGACATCCCAATAATGTGTAACTCTTTTGGTTGTTTTGTATGCATTTAAAATAATTGAGAAGAATTTTATAAAAGGTCTCGATATTATTCAATTTTTATGCAAATACTATTAAGATAACCATCAATTAAAATATGTTAAAATAAATATATAAAATAGAATTAAATAGTGAAACTATGATAATTTATACTAATAATCAATTGAGAAATGATGTTTTCTAACAATAAATAAAATAAAATAAGGTGTTTTTTTATTAAAAGAGAAAAGTGATATTTTCTAACAATAAATAAAATTCACGTAATGTCGTTAACTTTATTAAACATTGAAAATGAAGAGTAGTATGGTAACAAAACTTCTAAATCTATTATTAGAAAACTATAAGGCATCATATAACTATGAACAAAATTGAATTATAATATAAATCAAAAGTATAATTTATAAAGTAACGTATATAATTAATTATTTTATTTATTATCACAATTTAAATATTTAAAAGCGTAAATCTTTACAGCGTATTTTTTACTAAAGTAAATAAGTATAGGTAGTGTAAAGTCATTTTGATTTATTTAGGTATATTCGAAAGAGCGAAATGTAAAATCTTTAAAATTAATAAATTCGAGAATATTATTTTGCTCATACGTGCAGGCGTTACTCGTTAGCTAACTACCGGATTCTTAATTCTTGATAAATATATAAAAAAATCTTATTTCGTTTCTTGATCGTTTACGTTTTAAATCACGAAACTTTTTTCTTTGAGCTTTTAAAAAAATTCAACTGTCGTTGTTTTTGTGCCGATATTAACATTTTCATTGATTGATAGTTTTATCTCTCATTATAAATAGTAAAATAAATTAGTTACTTAATAAAGTATTTTTTAGCTACATGATCAAGTAATTAGGGACGGATGAAATATTACATTAATTTTACATTTAATATATCAAATGTGCAAACTGCATACTGAACAACATTTGGTCAATCTCATGACTAACTTTCTTGCATGAGCTCCAGGTCTCTGTCATCTCAATTGTAAAACAGCAATATTCAATGAGGATGAGCATACCAGAAACAACTATCATGGGCTGACTTTAAGATAACGGCTGATTTTATAACCTCTATTCTCAATCCCTTTTCTAATCAACCCCTTCTCCTTTATAGTAATTTTAATCAAATCCTCCTAAATTCGAATAAAATTCCCACCTCCACTTCTCCCATTATGGGCTCTACTTTACTACTTAATTTTATTAACTATTTTGGTCTTGATAATCTTGTTCATACTGATTGTCATTACACTTGATCAGAAACTAGAAAAAATATTAAATTTTTTAAAAAAATTAGATCGAGTCATGACTAATTTTAACGGAATTATTGCTTTTCCTGGATGTTCCTCCAAGGGTCTTTCAATTCAATGATCTGATCATAGTACTCTCCTTATCTCTACCAAACTTATTTCTAAATCTAATAACAGACCCTTCAAATTTAACAATTTTCTTTATCTCTTCCTGGGTTTCATGATTTTTTTTATTACCACTTGGTGCAATATTCAAAACTCCAATACTTTGTCCTCTCTTTGAAGAACTTTCTCTACTTTCTTTCTCTTTTAACTCCAACCTTAAAAGTATCAAAGCTGCTATTAAAAATCGGAACACTAATATGGTGGGAAATATTTTCCAACATATTAAAACCATACAATCTCAACTACCCTTTCTCCAAAATAAACCTCACATCCCTGTCAATTCAAGTGAAGAAGCCAATCTTAAAAGTCAACTTGACCTTCTCTCAACGTGCTAAAATTCAAAAAAAAATTACAATGGAGATATTAATACCAAATTCTATCATTCCACTATCAAACATTCAACCAAAACAAATTCCATCTTGGAAATACTTAACAACAATAAAAATATTATTTTTGACGATAATGAAATTATAACCCATTGTCATGACTATTTCAATCACCTTTATAATCCTAATAAAAATACTCCACCTTAACCTTCTCACTTTCTTTCAATTAATAATATTTTACAATCTTTTAGTCTGACCCAAATTGATTATCTTAATAATAAGCCCTTCATCTCCTTAGAAGTTAAAGAGTCCTCTTACAAATGAGGCACGACAAGCTGGATATTATTAAAATTAGTAGTATTTTTGTAAAGGTATATACAGAAGCCGTCGAAATGATATGATTTTCAATTGTGATCATTTGGACACAATTAGAGTCATTTCTCGTACTAATATTTTCTTTAAAGATTGGACCTATGGGTCTATTGTCAAACAATTTCACAAGACTGGGAAAACTCCGAGAGATATGAATTTTGATCGGAACAGCAATAATAAATATTTCAACACTTGTACTTTTCTCAACAATCTAGGTTTGTGAATCAAATTAGAAACAATCATCATTTTCGAGAAGATAATCCTGCTCTGGATCATACTCAATTGTCAATCGGAATTTTATTTAATCCTAACTTTGGAAGAGACCAATGGATTATCTCTGTTAAAACCAAGAACAGTCTCAAAATTGCTCGTGATTCAGAGTTTCCATCTTCCCGTATCTACTCTCTGGATAATCCTTACCAAATTTTGGATGAAAACAAAAACATTTCAATTTTGAAAAGCTTTATGGAAGCATTCTTCACTGGAATGTTGTTAATCAAGAATCATGTTAGAGGATGTTTAGAAAATATTATTAATATTAATGATGAGCTTAACTTTTAGCGAGAGTTGGACATTGTTGTAAAGCTGAGGATTCAAGAATCTGAATTGACAAAATATGGATAAAGAGTTTTCAGAACTGGTAAAACATTTGGTGACATCCACTATCGGCTGATGGATGTTTTAATAATAATTTACAATATTTTCATTTTTAAAAATCTTGTAAATCTTAGATTTCTATGAATTTAACCCAGGAAGTCAATGCTATCTTGTAGAAACTATATTATCTATCAAAAAAAAGATAACTGCTGATAATCATACATATTTAAATGATTTGTACATGTTAATCAAATAACTCCATGGAGTCTTGCTTCAGCCCTGTTTCTAGCTTCGAATTTTCCTTGCATAGTGATTATCACTGTGACCAGTAGCTTCTACTACCAAATCGAGCCTTCTGTTGATCGACTAGCTGGATCGATTCAAAGACACGGACCTAAAAAACTAAACCAATTCGAGAAGAAGAAAGAAACAGTGTTGAGTGTTCACAACAATAAAGCCAATATAGTCTTTGCATATTCTCATACCAGTTATCATGCACTACAAATCATCGCTTTGGCATCAACTTGTGGCATTTAGTTTCTGCAAGAGGATCTGATTTAAAAGCTTAGGATTTGCTTTGCCTTTGGACTCTTTCATCACCTGGTAATTCGATATTGAATACAGATTTTATGTACCAAGGAAACACTCGGCATTAGAAAGCAAACCAGGAATAGGTTCAGATTGCACGGAAGTATATACCTGGCCAGCAAAAAAACCTTGTAACTTTGTTTTACCTCCCCGGTATTGTTCCAGCTGCTTCGGATTATCAGCAAGCACTTTATCCACTATCTTCAAGATTTCAACTGGATCCACAATCTAATATGACGAACATTTATGTTATTAGCATCCAGCATTGCTAATCATACAAGACATCGTAACTCTTCATCACTGAAATATCCAGATATTGATTACATTTGGTAGCTTGCTACATTCCGTGACCACTACTAAAATATGCTCATCTTTAAATTAATCATATCTAGACTCCTGTGGATAGAGGACCGCTGTTATTTTACATGTATAAGCTACAATTCCAGTATACTTATCTCTTAGAATGTACATCTAATTATGAATGTACTTTCTCATCAACTCTACTTAATTAGGAACATGCAATGTTAAGAAAACCAAATATCTATATCAAAAGATGATTTCGATTAAGCTTTCTAAATCCACAGACTAATTAACATGCTCCAAGCCTATTAATGTTTAAAAGCTTATGTCTGTAAACCCCAACATAGGCCAATTCTAAGAGCTATAACGGTTTGCAGTTGGAAAAAGAAGTGTAATGACTGCCAACTTGCAGGAATTAAATCCATGGAAATAATGATTTTAGTGGCATCGAAGAGTAGCTAAAAGATTAAGGTATGTATCTATAAGTATCTGCATTATCTAAGAATAATATACCTGAACCAAATCCTTATCTTTTATCAGGCCTTTGACAGTACCCCCCTTGGCCATTAACTCGAATAGAATCTACAAATAATAGAAGACAGAAGATTATAGGAAGATGGATGATAGCAAAATGCACTCTTGGTTTTCCGTAATGTGCATTTATCCATATACATTAAAATCCGAAAAATGAACTGAAGTAATTCACACATAAATGTCAAAGAATACAGCAATTGTATTCCCTCCACACTTTTAAAGAGTGCTTCACAGACGTTAACTATACGAGCACAAACTACACACGGAAGTTGTCAACCTTTTGCTGCTTTGACTAAATTTCTTCAATTGAAGGTTTATTTCTTTGAGAACAAGGTAGTTGAGGCCTAAACACCAAACCGTTCTTTTATTTGATGAAGTGGACACAGAAAAAATGTTAGGGTAAAGAGGAGGAGGAACGGCCATCAGCTGAACATCAAATATCACAATGATCATTAATGCTTCTCCTGTCACTACAGTCTACATCCATCTTTCACTTGATCAAGAACTAGTTATGAGTCTAACTCAGTATGCAAAAAGCATTAATTTCTACTACCTAAAAAGTGAAATATGTTAACAAATAATTTCATCCAAAATTTGAGTTCTTAGACATATTTTGACTATAAACTTCATTGGAATTCTGTTACCTCCTTGCCCATTTTCCCACTGATGGTACCACCTTTAATTGAAGCAATAAGTTCACAGAGTTCTTCGGAGCTAAGCTTGATGTCACTTATTGACACTTTCTCATTTTTCATATAAGCAGCAATATCACCCATAATCCAATTGGCAGCCAGCTTTACATCAGCACCTCCAGCAATTGTGGCATCAAAAAATTTAGCAACCTGGATTTTAGGTCAAGAAGATTTTTTAGAACATTATACAGCTATAATTTTACTTTTGAGATATGTCTCTTAAAAGTGAGAAAATCAGTTCGGATTGCTCTGCCATGAAAAAAAAAATCTCAAACATTTAGATAACATGTGACTACATTTAGAATAAGGAAGAGAAAGGGTTATCATGTGTCAGGAGGATGATATGGATATCACTTACAGTGATGTCATTAGCAAGGAAAAGAACATCTTGCATGCTGAGACCCATGTTCTCATATCTCCTACGCTTCGTTTCTGGAAGTTCAGGTAAAGAGCTACCAATGCTGTTAATATATTCCTCACTGAGAGTAACTCCCGGAAGATCTGGTTCTGGGAAATAGCGATAGTCAGCAAGCCCTTCCTTCTTTCTCATTGTAATTGTTTTCTGAAAGTACAACGAAATGCATGCAAATTAATACTCCAAAGAGAAAAAATATAGAAGTTCCAAGTTCCTTAGCTTCCTAATAAAAGTAGTGTGAGCGTGTCATACCTGAGAGCCCTCTTCCCACAAACGAGTTTCTTGGACAATTTGATCAGCCAGACCTTGAGTGTGAAGATCTACCTGTCTTGATATCTCATAATCTATAGCCCGGCTGACTGATGAGAATGAATTCAAATTCTTTATTTCAACCTGTTGATGGAACATAACAAGTGAGCTACCAGAAACCAATATGAAACTGTCAATCAGCAGTAGCACTTGTAAACACTAAATCAAATTATTACCCACTAATACGAGGTCAAGTAATAAACCAATGGAGATGCTACGTGAAAGGTGTTTCAAATCTGCAGTAAAAACAAATAATACCATCTAAGCATTTACGTACCTTTGTACCAAACTCCTGCTGCCCTGTTGGACGAACTGAGATGTTCACATCACAACGAAGTGATCCTTCTTGCATATTACCATTGCTTACATCCAAATATCTTACTAGCCTTTGTATTTCTGCAGCATACTCTGCAGCTTCAATACCAGTTCTCATATCCGGCTCAGAAACAATCTCAAGCAGAGGAACCCCGGCTCTATTCAAATCAACCTACAATAGAAATCAATACAATAAAGAATGATAAATGAACATCATTTTCATATCTTGTCTACAATGTAGAACAAACATTGATTTGTACTAATAAGTAAAGTTGATACCAATAACATTTTTTTGTATCGTTTTATAATCCATTGTTGAACCTTTCCAAAAGTTAAGGACTTAAGATGAATAATATCTTTCTGAAATTTGACTTATTATTGCAATTCAAACAACCATTATGGTAATTTTCACAATTAAATGAAAGGATATCGTGGGGAAACAAAGAACGATATTAGAGAAATTTTCAAGATAGCATATAAAATGATGCATTGCAAAACAAAATTGAGACAAATAAATAAGATGGTGGAAATATATTTTTACGTAGACTACATATAAAATGCCATTCACTCAACAACATTAACCAATAAATTACTTCATTAAGGGGGCGGGATTTCTTTTTCTTTCAGTGAACGCTAAGAGCAAAGCCAGTGGAAAACTGGAAATACTCTCGTGGCCAAGTAAAATTGTTATTACCTGAGAATAATTACCAGAGCCAGTGTGAAGAAGCTTCCCAGCATCCTCTTCCATATGAACTCGTGTAATGCCAAACCTTCTGTGTCCCCCACCGTATTCAACAGGAAGATCCACATCCAGAGAACCACTTGAAGCAATTGGCACATCAAATTGAGAAATCTGATACCCTTTGGGTAGGTCAGGATAAAAATACTGTTTCCTATCGAACTTTGAATCCAATGATAAACTACAGTTTAAAGCTAAACCAACTTTTACAGCAGCTTCGATAACTTTTGAGTTCAATACAGGTAATGCTCCCGGCAAGCCCATGCAAACTGGGCAAATACTAGTATTTGGTGCGGCACCATAATTATAAGGACAGCTGCAGAAAGCCTTGGTTTGAGTTGAAAGTTGCACATGTGTCTCTATACCAATGACAGCCTCAAAATCTTTCAAGAGTTTATCATGCGGTTTTGAATGGATTTCTCTGGTTGAACCCTTCAACTGACCCTCTCGTCTTTCAGTTGTTTCCAGCTGTGTGCTTTGCATATTACAGTAGGAAACATTATGCTTTCTCAATGCAAAGTATGTAGATGGGTATGACAGCAAAGGCCTGGTTTGTACCCCTCGAAAGAATGTCAATGCCATTTGTAAATTTTAAACGTTAACCTGAATAAAATGGAAGGTTCCCATAAAAGTTAGACATAAAGTTCCTGGCTAGTAAAGGTCAAAGAATTTATCAACTTTGATTCAACTTCGCAACGTTGTAACCATATTGATTCTTCTTATAACAAAACTTTACAACAACCAAATGCAGTAAGCAAGGACAGATCCGGCTTAGGGTGTTGAGAATATACTCTAAACTTAATATTTTGAACGATATTAGCATACAATGCAGGCATGCAAGGCTTCCAGGACTGAATTAACATACAACTAAGTGAAATTAACATATTCCTATTTTGAAAAATGAAGCTTATTATATTTCTTCTCAATCAACATCTGCGGAATCATAGAAAGTTTTTCCATCAACATCGACGAATTCAATAAGGTATCCCAAATTCTTTACATTTGAGGAAAATACCTCTAACATCAACAACAAATGCATTTCTATAATTCTATACAACTTATTTAACCGTCCTCAGGCTATCACCGTTCTTTTAGTATTCGATCATATAATCCTATTTAATGTTTATTCTCATCCAAATTCGCAAACTCACGAATAACCAATTCCTACTTCCTCCATCACAATTTAACTACATATTTTTTTCAACAATAGTCAACATACTTTCAAATCAACAATTCATTTTCATCACTATATACTAAACACCAATCAATTAAAAATGTCAAAAAAATTAAACTTTATAATAAATTAATTGAATAACATTTGATAAGGGTCGTCAAAGCTAAGTTTTTCTAATCAATTAGTCAACACCCCCATTTAAATTAAAATGGAGGTAGTATATACTTCAATGTATTTTTTTAATATCTTTTTCATAATTCAGTACTTTTCATTGCAAGTACTCGAACACTTATCATTGCGATTAATATGTCGTGATTTAATCAGGGGGCATGAGATTATCAATAAATAAAGTGAAGTAAACACAGAAACAACATAATTATTACACATCATATGATAACAGAAACAAATGTAATAACTTCAGAAAAATGACAAAAAAGAGCATTAATGTGTTTGGTAATTTTTGACTTAGAGAATTAATAAAATAAGCAAATGGGAAATTTATTATTTACCTTAAGATTGGATTTTAGGTGCTGAATTTGGTCATTATTTTTGTTGTTGTAATGAAGGAGGGAGAATTCAAGAAAAAGGATAAAGTCATTATCTTTGGGCTTTGAGATTTGTTGTTGGGTCGGCCCATTTGTTTTTTTTATAAAGAAATCTTGTTATATTAATAAACGTGATCGATATGAAATTTGTTGACATCCCTGAGTTTGAAGCTTTTAAAGTTATAATGTGTCATAAACGAAAGTAAAACTAGAACTATTACATCTTTTCTATTGTCGGTTTTTAGCGTCGATGGCCTCCATTATAAGGACAATTTTATTTAGTTGATACTCTTTGTAATAAAAATCACATAAACTTGTTTGCTTAAAATACGGTCGGCGTATACACTCGATATGCAGAAAATTAAATTGGTAAATATAATAATTATAGTTGGATTCCTAGGTTTCAATAGGAGAATATGCATGAGAATAATTTACGCAATAATTGTTCCCGAATTATGATTATGTGTACGATAGAAAAGCTAAGTAGAAAAGCTAAAGTATGATTATGTGTTTGTCGATGTAGTAACCATTTTTGTGAGTCTGCTGGATACATCCCAATTATGTTGGAAAGAGATGTGCGGAGGAAATGAAATTGTGGTATTTGTGATTTTATTTGTGCAATTATATTAGTAATTATTTTGTTTTTGTTGAACTGCCTTGTTCCAAAGATGAAATTGTGCATATCGAGTCGCACAGTTGAGTAAAAACTTGACATTGTTCGAGTTGACAATGACTTGAAAGTTCGAATGATGTACATCATACCGAATCAAATTTCAGATTTAAATTTATTGATTATTAAAAATTGATCCAACTAATTATTTATTATTTAAATATTAACCCCTCTAGTAAAATACATGTAAAATTCCAAATTTATCATCAAATTTACCTATTAAAATGAATTCAAATGTCAAAAAAAACTTTTCTTTTAGTTCAAGTGATAAAAAAATTTATCCAAATACCTACTTAAAAGATTGAAATGTTTAAATGCCTATTTAAAATTTTTTAATAGTTCAGGTACCTAGATGAAACTTTAACCTTTTTATAATTCCAAAACTATGTCGGAAAACGAAATTTCTAACCATGCATGAGAGAAATATCTTCAACATTTACCTCAGCATACAAGCCAGCCATAATAATGAGTCAGTATAAAGACCATAACTACTCCAGCAATAAAACGAGCTGGCCAAAAAGAATACATCATTTAAAGCCATAAACCGTGCGGCGACGCGATCTCATTTAAGCCGCAAACAAAACCTACCAAGTGTCCTACATTCCAACTAATACACACAACTGCCCTACAAATAATCCTAACCGAGGGCTGTAAAGCAAGAATATACCCGAGGGCATTAAAGCTCGTAACGATATCAAGTGGTAAGGAAAGTCCAGAGTTTCTTCCCGATAGAGGCTTGGCCGGGATGGTCTACATCTTCATCATCGCAATCATCTTCATCCCCCTCTCCAGTTTCCTGCTGCTGGGTTCTTTCGGGTGTTCTCATTTCCTCGCCCGAAACAATTTCATCCTGCTGGTTTCCTGATGTATCCTGTAACCAAGACAAATCAGATATCGTTTACATTGGGACTAAACTACAAGCAACAGCGAGTTGTATGGCAGAAAAGACAACGGATGGGAGATGTACCTCAGGATTATTTGTGGAAAAATCATGGCCAGCTACACTAGGATCCCCAATTGGGGCAGCTTGTGAATGGCTCATATCACCTCCAGATCCTCGACTGGCATCAAATTCTTCCGAAGGCATCAACAAGCTCTGACTGTTATTAGCACCGTTGTTTCGACTATCAGCTGCTTTTTTCTTCCCCTTCCCCCGTACTGGCAAGGAACCATTATCTTTTACTGCTGCCTCACTGATACAACAAAAACTTTAGGTTCTCGTCGGTCTTAACAGATGGAAACAGTGAAAGAATAAAAGGGCAACAAAGATTTTCAATTTGTTTTCTTCTGTAGGTTTTCGACCATAGGATCAAAAAAATTGGTGGATTGAATTCTCTACAATAAGTTTTAACCTCGTAAAAATTAAAAGCAACTCAACTAACAATGATTAACCGAGCAAAACGTATTACGTATTACGGATTAGCATAACAAATTCACAATATAATAAGTCAAGTAAAAGCAAATATTCAACGCTACTAAAACATAACAAATTAACTTACGTCCTGCGCCGACGGAGATTGTATCTTTCTCCTCCTTGCGATTGAACAGAGGGGACTGGTTTTTGTTTCCTCTTCTTACGCCCTCCAGTAGTAATGCTATCTGAATGCCCTTCATCATGGTTGTCCTCACTAACAGTCAGTTGTGATGCACTTGGTCGATTTCGCTTTTTTCCATTTCTAAGTGTTCTCTGCCCATCTAGATTAGATTCTCCACGACTCCCCTCATTTACTTGACTAGAATTCTCAACATCATTACCATAGAGTATGCCGCCATCTTCTGCTCCACCACCGACATTATCACCCTCAGTATCTGCACTAACTGCCTTGGAAGAGAGAGTTTTATGAGCTCTAAGCCTATATCTTATAGCTGGTCTTTGTTGCACCTTCGGATTCTTTGAATCTTCTTGAATGTCCTGTGTTCTACAGCTACTAATGTTTCTCTGGCGATCCTCTGAGACTTCTCTTCCAGCTTCAGCCTCCCTCATATTGGCATCAGAAGGATCCTCATCCGCTTTCAATAATGGTTCAGGATCCATGTCAGAGGCTGCTAATTCTTTGAGTGGTGAAGAGGTTTGGCCGATTAGATCCTGTGGCACTTCTTTCTCAAACTTCTTGCCAGGTGACAATCTTAGTATTTTAGAAGTGCACTTCCGAAGCCATGATACAGTACCACCAGATGCTGGAGAACCAGTGTCGCCAAGCAATACCTTGGTTTTCCTCTGCTCAGGAGTGCTGTTACCAGCCCCTCTTAAATAATCCTCCGCAAAACTAGGCAGCAGAGGGGCATCGACAGTATCAATTTCAGTTATAGATTTCAGATCAGTAGGCCAAAATTCACGGATAACATCTCCACAAGAACTGCAGTTTTTCTGCATTTCAATAAATGAAATGAACCGCTCTCTTTCCTTCATAAACTGTTCTCTTTGCTGCTTCAACTTTTTGCTGAGATTGACGAGCTGTTCAATGTCTTCTCGCAATTCAGATTGCTGCACTTCAATACGTTTCTTATTGGAAAGTACTTCTTCCTTTTCCTTCTCTAATTTACTACCTTCCACTTCCATCTCTTTCATTTCTCTTTGTGATACTTCCTTCATGTGGTTAATATCTTCAAGTATTCTTTCCTTCTTTTCTTTAAACAATTTCTCCTGCTCCTGTAAAGAAAATTCCATCTCTTCCTGCTTCCTCTGCATTTCAGTCTCAAGTTCCCTCTTCCGCAGTTCAAAATCATGCACCATTTGGCTTCTTTCACTTTGAATCTTCTCATCCAACATACGCTGTTCTAGCTCCATCTTGGCTACAAAAGTATCTTTTTCCATTTGCAGAGCTTCCCGCTCACTTTTCACAAAGTTTTGGGTTTCCAGCCTCTCCATATTTAGCTTCTCCTCCACAGAATGCTGAAGTTTTTCAAAATTTCTTCTCTGTTCAGCAATCTCTTCAAGTTCTTTACTAATTTCAACTCTTCTTTCATCAAGCTTCTCCCATTCTTTCTCAAAAGAATCCCTTTCCTGCTTTAAATCTTCAGCCTGCTTAACCAGTAACTCATTTTGTCCTCTGCATTTCTCAATTTCCACTTTCAGTTCTGCTTGTAAGCGAGCATGTTCTAACCTCTCCTCTTCGGTAACCTTGAGCTGCTCCTTCTCTTCACATATTTTTGAAAGCTCTTTTTCCACATCTTCATTCATCTTCTCAAGCTCAGCCTTAAGAGAATCTAATCTCTCCTTCTCACTTACAAGATTATTCCTCTCAATTTCAAACTCCTTCGCCTCAGCTTTCAACACTTTCTCCTTTTCTTTTAAAATCTTAGATTTTGAATCAATATCTTTCTCTCTTTCTTTTATTTTTTCTAGTTTCTTCTCAAGTGCTTCTTCTCGTTTTCTGACTTTGTCCTCCATGTGATTCAGTTCTGCTTCCTTCTTCTCCACTTCAGATACCTTATCTTTCAACTCGTCATCCATAGATCTCCTCTTGGCCTCTATTTCCAACTCGAATTCTTTCTTCTTAGAATCCAGCATAGCATTGTGCTCGTCCAAAAGTTTTTGCATCTCAACCTGTAATAAAGTAATAAAGGCCAAAGTTTCATTACATAAAACACACATGCACATTAGGCGAGTCCTTAGTCAAATCAAGTGATTAAAATCAATGAATTTATACGAAAATAGATCCAAACAGAAAAGATGCCCTGAAATAAAATCAGAACTCAATTCTATTCACGAGAGACAGATAACACTCACTTTTTCTCTGGCATTAAGCTGCTCCTCAAATTCTATTAAGTTCCTTTCTTTCATTTCCAAGCTTGTCTTCAAAGTATCAGCTTCCTGCATAAGATAAATTCAGATGCTACCAAAAAAAAAGATCTTCTAAAGCTTTACTTATTGACAATTACAATAAAGAAAAAGAGGGAACAATGAAAAGCAGCATTGCCTTCTCCTTGAGGGATAAGCTGGCTATCCTGCTGTTTATATCATCTTCTTTCTTCTTCAACGCTATGTTTGCAGTGTCAATTTTCTTCTGGGCAGCTTCAATGTCATTATGTTTCTCTTTCAAAATTCTATCATTTTCATTTGCCATCTGTTCTCGTTGGTTAAGCAATCTTCGGCCTTCAGCTAGCCTTTCTTCTGCTTCCTGCAACTTTTTTTCCCATTCTCGCAGGTCTTCCCTCTGTTTAGCTAACTGAACCTCTTGTGCTTCACGCCTTGAAACATGGAAACAGACACATCAACCACAAAATACACTTACAATAGTCAAAATGTAAGGAGCATATATGACGCACAATAATTTTTCAAATCTGATGTTACAAGAGAGAACTGGCCAAAGTAGGAATTCATAGCATTGCACATACTCTGCATTGAAAAATGATCGCTCTCTTCGCAGTGAGTTTTCTTGAGCCTCCACTTCTCTTGATCTCCTTTCAATTTCTGAGGTCTTTCTGCTCACCTCAGCGAGCTTGGCATCACCTGCACGTATTTTGGCCTCTACCTCCATAGATTTCTCTTCAACGCTAGTCACTAACGCATTAGCCTCAGCCAACTTTGAATCAGCAGTAAATTTGATTCCAGCATGGTCTGCGCGCATGTCACGCAATGTCTTTTCTAACTATGGCAACAAACATAGTCAGGATTAGTTGAGCACTGAAGAAGGCATCTACTATCATAACTAAAAAACAGCCTAAATAATACACTAATTATGTTTATAAATCTGTCTCTGTCTATCTGTTTTAGGCATTCACTCGCATGCATTTGATGCTTCTGGCCTAAGATAATTGACAATGAAACCATTCATTATGAACTAAATAACTTTTAAACTCTAAACCGGAATTTTTTTTTCATATGCTTTTATGCCCTTCTTTCAAAGTAAAGAAAATACTTAGAATGTGCAGATGTATATATCTAAATGCCACCATAAACACCAAAAGTAGCTCAGGTTATTAACAACAACATGGATGGGGAGATAAGATACTAGAAGAAATTTTTACATCTAGGACACATTCCTTCTCAACACCCAAAGCTTTCTTCAAATTCTCCTCACGTCTTTCAATTTCAGACATGGCAATAGAATATGCTGCTTGTTCACGTTTGAGGATATCATTTGCTTGCGCAAGAGCTTGACTGAGTTCATCATACTTAGACGTCCATTCCTTTTTCTCAATCAAGAGAAGCCCCATGTTGTACTGGTAGTCAAAGAGCTGTAAATGAGAAACAAGAGTGAGATAACTCACGATTCAAAGATTCAACCTGTTTCTAAATGATTTAAAGAAAAATCACAAAAGACTATCAGCAACAACAGTGAGACAAGACAGCTCATGATTAAACAGTTATAACGGATACTAAATAAAAACAAAGCAAACAAAACCAAACCAAGCCTTATCCAACTATGCCGGCTATATAAATATGACGTCTCATACAAACAGCTACTAAATCATTTAGACAGCATACTAACTTTGAACGACAATTGCATCATTGACATAATCGATAACAGATTTTGAAACAATCCATTTCACTTGTACTGTTTCAACTTTCAACATCATCTACATCCTCTGATTCATATGACACATCCTCACTTATTTGCTGCTAATACCACACGGAAAAAACAATTGCATTACTCCTTCGTCTGGTGGCCATATATAACCATAGATTTCACTAGCAGCACTACAATAAGATACCATAATCACTCCCCCTCTTGTGATATATTTACCATCCCACGAGGCAACAGAAAAACTAATATGAATTCTAAATTGTTTCTACCACCCCAAATCAATCATCACTTAGCTCTCAACAAAACCGCAAACAAGTACCACAATACCAACTTTGGAAGACAAATAAATACATAAAGCATCAAACCTTCTCTATCTAAATTCAACTAATAACCAACTAACTATCCCATTTAATCACCAATCATAAAAATAACTCAATAAACGAAACCCAAAAATAAAAAATAAAACTTTAAACACCAATGTCCATAATAAAATTCCAAGCTTACTTCATTCTCGAGTTCTGATAGTTTATCAGCTAAAGCATCTTTATCTAAAGCTCCATAATCTTCTCTAGGCATCAAACCACGTGGCGCAGACCCTAACAAGGCCAACCCTTGCCCTTTACCGGGCTCCACCAAGCCCGATCCGGACCCGATTCTCGCTCCCGGTTCGGTCCTTGGCGATGAAGACCATCTCGAAAACAAACTTTTCTGTGGAGTAAACATTTATACAAAATTTCCCAGATCACAAAATCAACATTCAATTTGAAAAAAAAAAACAAATTTACTGCACTACTTTCTCTTGCTTCAGTAGCATAAAGCAGCAAAAAACTTCAAGAAAACATCATTTTGAGAAGCGAAAACCTTAAACAAAAAAATCCCAGATCACAAAATAAACAGTAAAAACAAAAATTCAAACAAATTCCCAAAATTACTGCACTATTTTTTCTTACTTCACTTTCAAAAACGAAAAAAAAAACTTCAAGAAAACCCTATTTTCAGAAGCTAAAACCTTAAACAAAAATACCCAGATCACAAAATACACAGCCAAACTCAAAAGTCAAACAAAATCCCAAAATTACTGCACTATTTTAGGACTAAAAAACTTCAAGAAAACAAAATTTTGACAAGCTAAAACCTTAAACAAAAATACCCAGATCACAAAATCAACAGTCAAACAAAATCCCAAAATTATTGCACTATTTTTTCTTAATTTCAGTTGGAATAACCCCTAAAAAACTTCAAGAAAACCCTATTTTAGGAGTGCAAAACAAATAACAAAAAATACCCAGATAACAAAATAAAGAGTCAAACTAAAAAATGAAACAAAATCCGAAAATTAATGCAGTGTTTGTTGAAAAATGTCCTAATTTTGAGGCGATAAAATATGAAGAAACTAAGAACATGGACGTGAATGGGTTTTGTGGGATTTTGGAATAACAACTTTTTTCTTTCTTTCTCCCTTCTAGAGTCTTGTTCTAATATTTTATTTATTAAATATAATTATATTCTTTTTTGCCATCTAATTATTTGGCTGAGATATGTCAAGCATCTAGAAATAATTTATGAAATGGATAAAATATTAACGTCATGAATGATTTAACTTATAATTCTGGCCATGAACCATTTTCCCTACCAATAATTTCGATTTAGCTTGTCACACCTAGACTGCTTAATGCCATGAATCGACTATCGTGGTTTGAGGCTATTACGCTAAATGGTATCTACCTGCACAAGACTCGATTTAGGCATCTATGGTCCCCTGCTACAAAAAGAGGCAAGCCATATTTTCGATCGTAGATGCGCCGATTATTCAATCATCCCGCCGCCATTAATTTGCATATATTTGGCGACGATCAGATTGATTTTTATTTTGTATTTGTTAAATGTTAAGTCTTAAATTTTTTATATGTTAATCTAGAAAATAATGAAAATAAACAAATAGCTTAGAACATATTTCAAATTTTAGAGAATTTTAAATTGATAGGGTTAATAAGTGAAATTATTATTAGTTCAATTGATAGCACATATAAAAAAATTATTTCATATACAAGAGATACAAATCTCGAGACTCTCAGAACTATCTAATCTAGAACTCTTTGATTTTATTGTCACTTACTAAGTTTCCACATAAAAAAAAAAAAATTATAGTTATAATAGTTTAACTAGTTTTTTATTTTGATATTTAAAGATTTTGATACTAATACCTCCTTGGGAGATAATTAATTAATTTTAAAAAAAATTATGATAGATTTGATGTGTATGAATTTTATATTTAATTATATTAACGGAATATCTATAGTAATTACCCTTTATTTAAAAATATTCATCATTGTTTCAAATAAAAATAAAATGATTTCTTTTCACACTCTCTCTCTAGAAGTGTAGATCATGTGGTGGCTGCTTAAACAAGACATTATCACAGCCAAGCAGCCAACCAATCGTGGTGTGCGCGGAAAACTCACGTTCTTGCTTTTTGGTACTTTATTTACTTATACTTCTTTAATTTGACCCCACAACAAAGTCATTAACTTGGTTTACCTTATTGCCCATGGATTTCCGAACGTTGGAATGTTTGTGGGCCTGCTTTACAAACTCAACGTGGGGGTGAGCACTTGTGTTGTTATGATGATTGATGACTACATTGCTTGATAATTGATATCCCCCTATGTCAATTTGGGGTATATATATTTCCATGGTTCATGGAACGGGTACTGGTTTTACAAAAAATAAAACAATTGATCGTAGAATGGCTGGTGTCTCTTGAAAAATAGTTGTTGTCGTCAATTGGGGTCAGAAGCAAGGCATGATTATTACATGCTGGGCTAAATTATGATAATTTAGAGTCTGGGGTTATACCTACAAAGTTAACTTTATTTCGTTTAGAAACTCATAATCAAGTAGAATGCTTTTATAATTTTAACACGGGTGTCTCTGGGTCCAATCTTCTCGTGTCTTGGGATCCAATCTTTGGGGTCGAACCACACATCCTCCCATTGTCAATTCTTTAATATGATAAAAAATGAAACATAAAAGAACTTCAAGAATATTTATTTAGGATGATCTAAGATATCAATTTATTGTTTTAAATGTTATGATCTACAATATTATGTCTAACATGATGAAATGAATATTTGAATATTGATCAATAAAGTGCGAACTCTAACACTAACGCTTCCCTCAAAGTTCCTATTCTATTATTAGGGACTGTAATAGCTGACGTGTCTCAAATTAATCAAGTATTAGAGTTTTCTAACCACTTCAACACGCGTTCGCTTATTTATCATAATCGAACTCACACTGCAGTGGGATTTAATGCCGGTACTTAGTACTTCCGCCTTACCACCAGATATGTGCATTTAGCTCAACTACCAACGTATAATCAATAACAACCATTGCATAAATGCAAAAACAACAACACACCCATTTATACGTTCCCCCCTCAACGTGAAAGCGCCATGTTGTCGTGAGAAATTCACTTAAGAAACCAAACCTAAGATTGTTAAGCACTACTCATCAAGTTGGGGCCATCAATCTGAAAAGGTTATTTTTATAGCACAATATTCTCAATCACATGCCTCACATGTTATCAATTAATTTATTCAAGTAATATTCTTTCAAGAAATTATTTAGGATTATTAATTGTGATACTAAACATATGTGAAAAGTCTCTCTCTATATATAATTCAAAAAATACCTGAGCCAAATTAGGCAACATTTAGAAGTTCAAACCGCCTCAAATTATTTGGGCCTCGCTATGGACTATCGAGACTCTGTCCGCAGCCCCTTGTACCCACTCGACGAGCTTCCCTCGAATGCCTCTACGAGCGACTGCTTTTTGGTCATCGAGACCCCAGACACCCCATGGTCTCGATGTCTCGACGGCTTCCTCAAGACCGAAAACGCTTCAATCTCAACACCTCCCACTCAAGACATTTTTAAACTCATCACCATCTTCAAGCCTCAACTTCACGCAGTTCCCTTCAGATATACCTCGGGCGTTAACCGGGGTTTGAACACAACTTCAGTTTCTCCTTGTTCACCACCTTTGTAAACATATTCGCTGGATTCGGATCCCATGAAATCTTCTCAAGCTTTAGAACTCCATTCTCCAATACAGATCGTATAAAATGGTACCTCAGTCCTATATGTTTGGTTCTAGGATGAAACACGGAATTTTTAGCCAGAGAAATAGCACTCTGACTATCACAAGATATCGTATTACTACCATGCTCACATCTACCAAAAAAGTCTCCGCAACCATATCATCTCCTTCACAACTTCACCATAACAACATACTCACCTCCTCACAACTGGGGACACATCAAAGTTACTATAAGCAAACTCTAGATCTCCAACTAATAGCAATACCTCCAATGTGAACACATATCCACTTAGATTTACTATCAACATCAATTCCATTGTCAACATCTACATTATCCTATCAATCTATTAATTTATTTTGAAAACACAAAGCCTTTTCAAAGACTACCATCCGTATTTTAAAATCACTACCACAATGTTTCACCACACATATATCTTCTCCCATTTAACAACTCCCCACCGCATGTGCAATATTAGGTCTAGTGCACACCATCAGTATATATATTAGACTACCTAATCGTTGTACATAAGACAATCTTATCCATATATACTAGACTATCCTCGCCTCGTGTGATTGTTCTACGTATAATTGAAAATTTAGCATTTATCGTGGGTACTAACCGGTTTTGCATCCACCCATCTCAATCACTTGATCACCTCTTTTAGGTATTCTCCTTCTTGTGTCAATCTCAAAGAATCCCATCTTTGATTATTCTCATCCCCGCATATCGCTTAGCTTCACCTAGATCTTTCATTGTAAATTTCACCGATACCTTTCTTCAACATATGTTTATCTTTTGCAAATCGCCTCCCACTATCAACATATATCATCCACATAAAGAAGTAGAATGACATAATCTTTTCAAACTCTCCATAACAATAAGGATCGGTCTCACAACTCGCAAAACTTCAACCTTCTATAAAATTATCAGCGTAATGTTTCATCGCTTCCCGACCTGGCTCTAAGCCATGCCAAGCTCTTCCAAGTTCTCCAGACCAAATTCTTTCCTTTAATCTCAAAGCCTCGAGGTCGGCTCATTAATATTTCTTCATCCATCACCATGTAAAATGCAGCTGTGATCCATCCTGTCAAGATGCAGATTATCTCTCGTTATCAACCAAGCATCAGCCTGATTGTCACTGGCCTGGATTACTAAAGTAGAATATTTCAAATTAAGAGTAAATACCTTCCTTTCCGTTGAAATCCCTTGACAACCAACTAGCCTTATACCGTTTACTTCCATCCTACTCTTTCCTTGATCTCATAAACCCATTTGTTCTCGCACATTCTTTTTGGCTACTCCGGCGGTTTAACTAACTTCCATGTCATATTTCATCAATGAATCCATCTCCTTTCATCGCTAACTCCTACTTAATTTATCATCATCAGATCGCTCATAATTCAATGTGTTCGCTTTGTCGCTAGTTGAAGTGACGGAGAATACCTGAAGCTGTCCGCTTTTCGATCTTTCTCTCAGACCTCAAGCTGTTTTTCTGTATACCGGCTGCCTTCTAACCTCGCTTATCTCCTCCCCATCGTTGTCAACCTCCTCTGTGCATGTCAACAAAAGATCTTCAGCTTACTTTCTAGAGTGGCATGATTTAAGCCATTTGGAAAAACCGAGTTATTGCCTTATTCTTCGGTACGCTTTCCTGAGTCAGAATCCCGACTCTTCCAACATTCTCCAACACCTTCTATCTATCTTTGTATTAAATACCTTCATTAAAGACCACATCTTTACTACACGTATGATCTTCCTGCTTATTCAAATCATAACTGATAGATTCATCCCATGATCACAATGAAATAACAAATGTTGATTTTGCATCGCTTACTTAGCATTTAAAATTCATACGGCCCATGCCTAAAACAAATCCAAATACTCTCACAAAGATAAGTTTGCATCTTCTTCAACCCCATACTTATTCAGAAGTTTGAAATCAAGAGGACCGACGGTCATCCATATCACAATGTCATAGATGATTGCATCACCTTTGCACCTTGAGTAACCTGCACGTAACCTCATACCCACTTAATGCCCATTTACGCTTTTGTTCATCCTTCAGCCTACTTCCACCTATTGGGTATTCCCAGTCAGTCTTCCTCAGATTCCGATCCCATTCCTCGTTGACACATTGTTTTGAAATCACCACTTCCGCATCACCCCATTATCGATCTCAACACTTCATCTCTGCCGCCTCATTCTCAACCATAGCTCTCTGCTCTTAAAAGGCATCATAGACTCGTGATTTATGCTCAAGAAATAAACCCAAACTTTCCTAGTTTACATCAATAATAAAGGTTACAATATAACGAACTCCTCCTACGTAATCCCAACCTGTGTCGGGTCCCCATACATCCGCCAAGTGGAATCCACCTAGACTATTAGACTTGAAGCTAACCCCCAGCTTTTAATAATAAAATTGACTTTCTTCCGCTTACCTGCACACAACCCCTCAAATACGACGACTACCCATTTTAACTCGTGTATCAAATTCTAAGACAAGTACTTTCATACCTTTTTCATTATAAAGTGATCAAACCAGACACATGACAACTTTCTAAACCTCCAACAGAGAACTTCCCCGTGAAGGTACGTAGTACCCATCTTCCTACCTCGAAGCCATTGCTATTGCCCGGCTGCCACTTCTCTTTCCAGCTTGCTATCACCGAACGCTTTTTAGATAGCCATCTCCACTAACCGACTAACGTAAATCAAGCTCTTTCACTAGCTGGGTACATGTCTCAATTTTCGATAAATTTTCAAGCAATCATTTGACAACTTCAAATTTATATTTCACATACCCATAGATATTCAATGGTTCACTACCCAGATGAACCATCCTATACCTGCTATATAATTCACCATTATATTCTAATTAGGTGTATGAAACAATGCACCGTAATCCAAAAATCCAAGAACTAATTATACAATCAATCGACAAGAGTAAATAAGATTCAGGTAGTCATCAACAACATCGACGCCACTTATGTCAAGAAACTCCAATCTTAAGCATCAGAGCCTCATGTGACCTATTTTTCCACAACCCCAAGACCTGCACTCACGCCCTCCAAATTTCGACCTACCCACCTCCCCCTCGACTTTGACCTCTATTTGTTCTCGCTCGGCCCCGTCCCAATTCCTACCTCTTCTCCCACCTAACCCTTCTTCTCCATATCACCAAGGCACTTCCTGCACACAAACGCCTCCCGCACTAGCCCTTAAGCTCCAACTTATCATTACCTACATGAAGTTACTTTAACGTTCTCTATCTATTCTTTTAAACTATTTGGCAGATTAATAATATTGGCCAGAATCATCATCAAATTCACCGAAATAGTAAATAATTGATTTATCAAACTATCAAGTCATTAAGGTGCCTGAAGAGCAGAGTACCTCCTGCTGAACACCTGTCACACACCTGGTCATAATTAATAAATTCTCATACGATTCTGTCAACTTTCATCAGCCTTTGTCAGAAGGCCTACTTGGCACATTAAGAATTCTGGACAAGCACGGTCTCATTGATGTCTCAAGACCCACTTATCTAACTCCTTCCATTCTTCCTCATCCATCTTCTTCACGCTATCTCCTAATGGCTTGTTCACCTTCTTACCTGCATGTGGGTAATCCCTCCATATTCATCTTTCACGCGAGAAATTATCCGCCACCCTAAATAACATGTTTATCACCCCTTCAGTTTTTCGCTATCAATCTCTATTTAACCTGCAAACACTAGCTCGATACTCAATTGTTGCATTATAGGCCTAATCTAATCACCAAATCTAAGCAACTCAATAAATTTACATAAGCAACGCCAAAATACACACGATTTATACAAGTGCTCCTCAACGCTAAAGCGTGACGCCTGCTGGCCGGGCCGTTAAATTCACTATAAACCAAACCGAAAGATTGTTACAATTATCTATCGTTTAAACACTGAATTGCCGAGCATACTACAGACAAAGAGATTCTCAATTCCAAACCCCACAATATTATTGGATATCGACCATCGAGACTAAAAGGAAAAGTCGCCTCAGATAGAGCTGCTCGGGAGAGCTCATCAGAGGGTGGGCCACCGGGATACCGGGGAGGTCCTCGATGGCTGGGCCTCAATGTCACTTGCCTGACTCTAAATGCTGGCCTAATTTGACTCAAATTAGTTAGAATGCTATCTATAGAGAGACTTTTTCCTACATGGGGTTAATTACCTATCGTTTAAACACTCAATCAAAGAATCTCGCTTTTGTCATCGAGACCTCAAGAACTAAAACCCCCTGGCCTCTCATGCCCTTCTTCGATGTCGGCTTCTTCACATCTAAAAATGGTCTTCAACCTCCTCATCAAATATGCAGGGCTTTAAATATTGATCCCTAATAATAACATGAAGATAGATTATGACAAATGAGTTGTCATATGTACTGTTTTGAAACTCGTTCTCAAGCTTGTGAACCATAAGAGGTGGGTTGAAAATTGTAAAAGCGAATGTATTAAATTGAAAATGGTTGGGAAGATTGAAACTTTGGGAATGAGACTGAATAGTCCAGTTCATAAAGATAAGCTTCTTTGTCATTCTTCCTCTGTGCTTTGCTGCCTTCATGTGTGTGTGTCTAATAGTTCAGGTGGCCCCCTGATTACCAATTATATGACTAATCAAGAAAAGGGAAGCACTATATAAATATTTTATTACTTCTATATTTCAAGATAATCATTTGTCTATTTTTATTTAGAAAAATTAATCATAAAATATGTCACCTAATTATTGTTTGGCATTGATATATTCCAACTCATGTTATCGATTAAAATATTGATTAAAATAGTTATTGCAAAAAATACAGTTATTGCAAAAAATGTCATGTCATCGATTAAAATATTGAGAATATGCATCAATAAGAAAGAAATTAGGATGGCATGCATTTACAATTTTAATTTTAATAAATTAATAAATTTAAGGCATAATATCTTACCTTTTGGTGGTATTACTATTACCTACTATCGACATTTCGATACATATTTGAAGCTAAAATAACCTATCAAATCAATTATTAATATATAGATTATCATAGAAATCTTCACTTGTATATTTATTAATCAAATAACTAGAAATTTTCAATTTAAAAAACTAGTCTATCACATCAAAAAAGAATGATCATTATCCATTTCAAAAATATGATTTCGAAATCAAAATATATAAAATAAGGAGTAACAAAGACTAATGTTTTTCTTCTAGTTTAAT
Organism: Lithospermum erythrorhizon; assembly: GCA_019722365.1. NCBI lineage: Eukaryota > Viridiplantae > Streptophyta > Magnoliopsida > Boraginales > Boraginaceae > Lithospermum > Lithospermum erythrorhizon. The sequence continues at coordinate 25,117 of JADFUC010001688.1, read as the reverse complement.
ACCACCAATTAAACAAATGATATTACTTGCTTCCCAACATACACATTACACTTGTCATTGTTATCTTTATATTAACACTTTCTTACTCATCATCTATGTCATTTTGGTTGACGTCTATTATTTTGTTTCTTTGTAAAGGAATGTTGTTTAGTACATGTAGTTTAGTTGTCATGAGAACTACAGAGTACGTCAATTAAACATTAAATTAGCTGCATTAATTCAGCACCGCTTAGTGCTCAAGCATGTTTCACTTTTTAACAAATGGTACTTTCGTAATGACTCAGTCCCTACCTTATGGGATCACATCAACCTCAGATAATCGTAGCCACCAATGATTATGAATTTATTAAAACCAATTATTTAACATCATCATAAATAAACATAACCTGGCCCTAATTTTAACTAACTAACAATACAACAAATCGAAAAGAATAATATATTAACATCAACTCCAATTTGTTTTGCAACACAAGACAACAATAATTATTAGATACAAATGTAAACTTCAAAGAAGAAGAAAAGTGCTTAATTTGCCAAGTATTCAAGCTCACTATCACATTCTCATGGGTACTAGCCTACTCGGCCACGATCTCACACCCAAGAACAACCTAAAGAAAACGCCCGCCCATAAGTGAAATATGAGCCACCAAGTTCTAAAATAAATGCCACATAAATTAACCTACCTTATCGTACAAATAAAAATAATTTAAATCCCTCACCTATTAAAGACTATATACTCCAAGAGTTATATTTTATAATGTTTCTACCACAATTTAAATCTTACTTAACGACTCTCTTCCGACTAACACCGATAAACCCACATGTAATTACCATAGACTCCCCACAAAGTTATACTCTAACAATCGTCATCAACTGGGAGTACTATCCCGGATTCTAACTCGATGCACATAAGCTCAACCATTAATCTACAATGCTCTTATACCGAAGCATGTAACGCTTATACCGCATAAAGTCGAGTAAACAACGCCTCTTATATCGACGATAGTCGATAAACACCCGCTTGCGCCTGACACGAGTGTTTGATATTAATAACGCTTTATACCGACGTGATAAAGCCGATATTAATAACGCTTATACCGAATGAGTACCGATAATAACGCACTTATACCGACGAGTAAAGCCGATACACAACGCTCTTATACCGACAGATAAAGTCGATACACAATTTTATAATATTTATAAATATAATGAACGCTTTATATCGACGTATAAAGCTTATAAACAACGCTTTATACCGACGTATAAAGCTGAGTATAATAACGCTTTCTCTTATACCGACGTATAAAGTCGAGGCAATAACGCCTTATACCGACGTATAAAATGATAAACAACGCCTTATAAAGCCTACATAACCCATGACCCATCCCAATTTGAAAATATATCCCTAATACTCAAGTCACCCAAAGATAATGATAACTCTAGCCATCACCCCTCAACAACCAAATCTACTTTTACTCCCAACAACATTAAAGCACACAGCCTAAAACAACACACACCGAATCAATCAATCACGACAATGCCACATAACCTAAAAAATATACAAAAAGTGTCGACAAGGCCACATAACAATGTAAGAGCGTAAATTGTTGGGAGTTCAAGTCGATCACTTACCTCCAGCAATCTTCGCCACAAAACACAATCACATAACATAACATTGATCACACAAACCACATATTCATATATCACAAGGACATGTACAATTCATTCACACATAATTATATTACAAAGACATGTACACCATTCACACATAATTTTATTACAAAGACATGTATACTATTCACACATATAATTATATTACAAAGACAATGCATACCATTTAAAGTAAGTACATATGTAATACACGCAGATAAGTACTCACTCTCGTTCGCACAAGAAATGTCTCGCCTAAATCGGGATTCAAAGTGCCTTCCCACGCTCCAGCCTTAATCAAAAAAACACCAGTCTTCACATACTGGCAACAATTTTAACCTCTATCTTAATTAAATTTAACTTTTCAACCCATTTTAGTTAAGCAAATTAAATAACCATATAGACATTAATTATGTTTCAGATCACAAATGGCGACCCGACCAAATCCTACACCGATCAACACCTAACCACAATACCCAACATTATCAACCACCCCATCAACCCAAAATATCAACTTTTCCAACCATCAAACCCATTTCTAATAACCTCAACTCAAGCCCCATTTACTACTCACAATCTAATAAAACTAATTTTAACATATATCTCTTCCAACCTAATACTTATAATTTCACCCCAAAACAATCACAATAACGGTCCAATAACATTTTATACTATCAACTACATTTTAGAGAAAGTCAACCTAAAATCACTGAAGTCAACCCCTAATCCATAACAACACTTTCTTACCCAAATACTACTATCATCAACTCAGATATCATAATTCCAAACCTAAACAATAATTATATTCAATAATATCTCATAAAAATCAAAGTCAACCCAAAATCCTTAAAAGTCAACGGCTAAAAACGTTCAAATTCCATTACTTGTCAGATATATCAACTCAAGAATAACTAATTTAGAACCAAGAACTGACCAAGCAATAAAATCTAAAAATACAAAAAGTCAACAAAAGTCAAACTCTGGGAGATCTCATAAAATACTCAAACAAGATCTGACCTTTTACCTCGAAATCTAATGGGACGACGGTGGTGAGAACTCTCCTAAATTGTCCAAAGCTTGAGAACTTGAGGAGGAACTGGGAAGAAAGAAAATCAAAGGGAAAAGACATCACCGGCATTTCTTCCCGAGAAGAAAATGGATTTTGTTTGGGTTTGGTTCATAAATGGCTTAAATGTCGGTTTCAATAAACCGATCGCTTAATTCAATCGATACTTTTAACTTATTTCTATTAATCAACTTCCAAACATTAATATTTGATTTATATACTCAAATTATATTAATTTAAATAATGTCATTCCATTCGATTAAAAACTTTAAAATTCGCAAAACCGAAATATACTACCAATCCACCGATTCGTCAGATTAATTATCTAACTTCAATTTTTTTCTAAATAATTCACCTAACAATTAGTATATACTATTACAAGAATATTATGATGAACTTAAGATATACTATTGAAAATGACAAAGACCATACAAAAAGTCATGTTACAATATCTCAAGCAAATTAGCAATCACTAAAAGCTAAAATTGGTTTGGCTTATTAGAAATCAAGTTGCATCTTCTAAATTACTACAAGAACAATAAACAGTTGTATGTGTCGTATTATTGTTTCTAGTCCATACTCTTTTACATACTCAAATGAATTTTTAGGTTAGTTAGATGTTTGTCATCACCAATAATCACTTTCACATATATTTGCCACATTAGTTTTCACCTAATAATTAAAATACTAGCAATAGAAAATAATTAATGCTAAAAATACTTTATCCATTATTTTAATTTATTTTAGGCTGTTCTTGTTCCAAATAAAAGTTTTTGTCTGGAAGTTATGAAATTAATTTTATTTGCACAAAAGGAGGCCTCAGATTTTCTAAAAAAATTAGTGAAGAAGTGTCCAATATGAGGATGAATTAAGTCTCTATATTCTTAATGTTTAATATGGGGTAATATTTAAAAAAGAGAGAGACTCAAATCATGAAAACAAGAATATTATTGTGTCCTACCATAATCATGGGTTATAGAAAACTTGCTGAACATTTATTAATATATATACTTTGTCAGAGTCTAATATACACACATTGCCAACCAAATTAAGTTATAAGAACTTATTGCAACTTAAAACATAACTCAGATAACAATGGACCTGGATCAAATCTGAATCCCACTGAATGGGCGCTGCGAACCGAGGCTGAGATAGTTGCTCCCGAACCTTCTCATCCTTCCCGGCGCTGATCGGTAGCATGGTGAACCTTCCTCCATATTTTTGTGGTCATCCTGAGACATTTTAGAATGTTCCACTTCCTTAAGGATGGTGCACCTGCACGTTCCAACACCCTCTATATAAATAATTTAACATTTGACGAATCTCTTTCGCTCGGCTCACTTTTTAAGATTCACTTCACAGCGCAAAAACTCTCTTTTCCCTCATTTAGCCCACTAAGAGGCCGAAAAAATCTCACTGGATTTTTTCTTTTCTGGGCCCCACCCTCGCCTGCGCTTAATTATTTTGGGCGCTGTTTCTAAGAAACTTTATAACTTGCTCATTGCCGGTAATGACTATTCTAAAAATAAGATTCTATTTTGACGCTTCAAAGGGTCTTCATCATATTATTCCATTCCAACTTTGATTATTTAAGTGAAGAACTAGATATATATTTTCTCTCAGTTATTAATATATAAACTAAGACATCATTTATCTTATCCACCGATTATTAGGATATTATTTATATGATGTAAACATCTATATCTGAGTCGTGTTACTAGATCAGATTATGTAATTAATTTTAACATTTAAATCAATAATTTATCATATATTTGCTTCTTGTTAATCTTAACTTGCTATGCATGAATGTCAATTAAATATATCATCAGCTTAACTGGCCAAATAAAAATATTGTAATACTAGAATAATTTATCTCTGATTAAACGTTAGATCTTCAAAATTGGTTCAATTTAAAATATTCAAATTACCACCATCCTCGAGCGGGCGCCAGTGACGAATATCGCCCACTACCACCTGCGCGGCATCGGCGAAATGAACTCTGTGGTTTTCTTTAACCCTAGGGTTCAAACCTTTATCGGGCGCTGTCGTTTTTATCGCTCGGCTTTGACTGGCTGGCAAGATGTTTGGACATCGACACTTTTTTGAAATTGAATTTCTTCGGGATTAACTTTATTCAATTTAATTTACTACAATCGATTAATTTCTAATTAGATTAGAATTAGTTTTAATTGTTAAACCAAATTAATTAATTAATTAAATTAGATTTAATTAAAATTCTAAGAGCTTTTAATTAGATATAAGTATAAAATTACTTGATAATTAAATACTTATATAGTGACATAAAATCGGGGTTGAATTTTAAATTCAATTTAGATTTGAAATTAAGATCTTTTATATTATTTGATAATTAGGCAATAGTATAATTATCTGAATGTACTTGTTCAATGCTTATCCATGTTATACATATGCATAAATTATAATTAAGATAATTAATTTATGCATGTATAATATATGTTTTATTATATCGATGGATTCATATTTATAATATGACTTATTTGTATTTATGAAATAATGCAATTAATATTTTGCCTAAAAATGATCACTGCAATTAATTATTATTTGAATCAGAATATAATTTAAAAGCATTTTTAATCTACTGAGAGTTTTAATTAACGGAAAATAGTTATAAATTAATGTATTTAAGAATCAGTTTAAATTTTTCTATTTCTTCTGTAAGTTATATCGCTTATCCTCAGTGTTATATTTAGCCTTATGATTGATTTGATATAAATTCGCTTGATAGAATGTATATCTTGGGCCAGTAATCATAAGTATAACGGAATAGTACCAATCCGACCATTGCTACATTGCTCACTAAACCTAAAGTCTATGTCACTTCAGCTGAGGACATAAGATGACATACGCTTTCCTCTGTGGACGCTTCAACGGATGACCGAACGACTTTAACACCAGATTCTGAATCGACATCATGAGTTTTGTTACATGTCAGCTTACACGATGTTAGATGGTTTAACGTGGACAAAAGAGGTCACTAATACAATCGTAGAACTTTAATGACGCCAAGAATTATGTTTAATTCATAATTAAAATGGATCACCACTGTGACGTGATGCCACTCCATGGTAACCTGCATACTTAGTGTTTTAAGTGATCGCGAGCACAAGTATTTTGTTCTATTATTTTGTATTAACATTCTGAGTAAATGAAAAACCACTTGTTGCTCTGGTTTTTAATATATTTATGTTGTAGTTAAAATGTCCTCAAACTCTAATAACTCAAAACTCTCCCATCGCAGACATCAGCAAAATGAAATGGAATGGCATTAACTTCCTATCGGGCTGGGAACTGAGAATTGTTCTAAGTCTAAAGAGAATCGACACTGTTAACCGGCAAGCCTTAATACGGCAGCGACGAGGAAGTTTCAAGCTTCCATCACCAACATAAAGGATGACGCCATCGACGCCCAAATGTCTAATGTCATAAAACACGGAATCGAATTCTAATTCAATTCAACATGTCGGCCCCTTACAAAAACGTGACGCAACCGAAAAAACTATTCCGCAATTTTGAATGACACTCATTTGTGGCCTCATCGATTGTAAGTGTCATAATGGACAACCCGCGAGCCTCATGTCATTAAGACGATGTGTTTGGTCATATTGTCACTGGCCACCTCGCTCTCAAGAGCCTGGCAAGAGACATCATCCTCAAGTCGTTGTCTAACTCGTTCAACAACTTCTATTAACGCCAACACGCACTCAGCTTCCATAAGTCAGTTATTTGATCTGCATGGAATGATCACCAACGCTGTTGGTAACCTTACATGGTAAAACTCACGACTGCTCTTATAAATACAGTAACGTTACTGAATGTCAAAGGAAGTGGACAGCCGAAGGTTGGTGTTCGACCATCAGAACCCTAAAAAGTCACCTAAGGATGTCAAAAGGACCATAAACAATAATTATCATGGGAACAGCAAAGACCGGAAGTTTTGGAATCGTTAAGATTTTGTAATAGTTAATGGAACCGCATTCATTCTAACGGCTGTGTATTATATTTGTAAAATTTTACTTCCGATACTTGGGTGTTATACACCGGCCTGGTACTTCATATTTATCGCCTTGCTACCGGGTCCGGTTCGGACTGGCCAATGATCCCATCTGCCTCTGCCCATCCGAAACTTAATCAAACTGATTCGGGCTAAAGATTCGGACTGGCCAACTGTTTTAAACTCGGGTCCGTTACCGGTTTATCCGGAATCGGTCCGATCCGATAGTATCCGAGAGTCTGCTTTGATCGATGATCCCAAACTCTGATCCATATCCAAAAGGCAAAAATAAATGAAAATAAACTAAAACAAATTTAACAATTCGAAAAATACAAAAAAAATGAAAATAAACTAATTAAAACATATTTAACAATTCGAAAATACAAAAAATAATTAAACCTAATACAAAAAAATTCAAAATACACAAAATAACAATTGGAAATAATAAATTATCAACACAAAATCAAAATAACAATTCAACCTACTACACAATAAAATCAAATACATTTAATGAATGAAATTAATTGTTAATCAAACATATTTTCAATTTAAAAATTAAAGGAGAAGAAACTAACAAACATATTTTCAATTTTTTTATATACTAATCTACCAGTCACCGGTCCGATCCGTTTCGATACCCGCCCGATTCGATTTCGTATACCGAATCGGAATTGATCCGACCCGGACCCAACCCCATTTTCGTTGGATTTTTACCGGTTTACCTGGTTTGCCTTCCCTGACGCTCGTCTACTCAACACTACTCATATTTGCTCAAACGCCAGAACACATGCACAAGAGATGGTCGGAGAAAGGCGACCGATTCTAAGTGGCTGCTAAATGTATCAAAAGTTGATGCCGCCATACCCTGGATCTACTAGGGGATAAAGACATGGATTAAATCTCGCTTTGAATAACGCTTATTTTGTACCTACATTGCTACCAATATTATTTCAATCTCGCTCGACTTTGGATGATTTTATCGCTTCAATAAATGCGCAATGCTGCTTTTATCTCTCGAGATGAACAATTTACGGTATCGCTACGCCAAAATGAACATACTTTGTTGGCGCAAAACCTATAAACGCTAACATTAAAACGAAGAAACCGAACGAGTTGAATCCAACATGTACGTGGTCAGCATATCGTCACATTAGTGACAAACGAACAAAAGATTTGTAGAGCGTATGGCATTTTGCGCTGATGAATTTGAATCATTCAACACACGCAGTCATGCTCTACCTGGTAAGATGACAAAGAGTCTCTTCACCGCAACTGGCTCGAAAGTGGCACCGATTGTTGAGATTATACATACCGGCATGGACCAATTAATACGCCCGTAGCAGAGGTTAGTCATACTTTATAACGCTCAACCATTACTTGTTGGTATACGTGTTACATGCCAAGATAAACATGAAGCTGAAGATTCAAAGAATTTCATAAGGAAGTTTGGAGAACCAACTCAACAAATCAAGGTTCTCGATCCGATGGTGTAGAATATTTCTGAAATACATGACTTTGGTGTCACATCTTTAGATCTGTATAATACTCATTACCACTCTCAAATTACCTCAACATAATCTGGCAGTACTGGAAAGGAGGAATCGAACCCTTCGTATTACGGTTCGACTAACGATTTAGCACTCAACATCACAAATTAATCTATGAGGATATGCCGAATTAGAAATTGCAATGCACACATTAAATAAAGTTACAAACTAAATCACTCAACTCCACATGAGTTACGGTTAGCAACCTCCTAGAAGCATATATGGTGAATCTGATGTTGAAGTTCTGCGTTAAGAAAGCTATCAGAGACAAACGTGGGCCCCAAGTCCGACAAGTGTTACTTCATCGATCCCCATGAAATCTAGGTATTACTCTATCAAAAAATGAGAATGAAATCTTGTTTCAGATCACAAACTCCTCGGTGGAACAATGATAAAGACTCAGACGTATAATCTTGAACTTGTTCAAGAACGGTATATGTTAATTTAAATTCTGATTTTCTAAAGTGATCCTTCTTACATAGAAATAAGTTCCACCAATCTGTGGAAACTATTTAATTTAACTCCTCCTGAGATTCAACAACTCTCAAGACAACTAATAGAACTCCTAACTATTAAGGTAAAGCTTCCTAGTTTAAAGCTGTGTGAGCCCTTCATGCAGCTGGGGTTAACAAGAAACTTTATTGCCATTTAATGGCTTTCACCATGAAATTTGTAAATTTAACTCAACGTACTATAACGAGGGTATTGATAGATCACTGCGCAAGACCCATCGAAAGAAACTGGTATCAAACGCAACCTGATAAAGATGAAAACGCCCATGTTTATAAGGCTGACTAGTAATCAAATGTATTCTAAGAATTTATTTGCATTAAACTCACCGGGCCAGGGAAGTTTAAATCCATTCGGATTCTTATTATCATTGCATATTACGATTACGAACATGGCAGCGGATTCAAAAAAGGCATTCTCGAATGGAATCTAAGATGACGTGTACATGACAATAACCCTCCGGCTTATCCGAAGACCCCAGGCGTGTGGTTCCAACGGTTCGCTCGGGTTTTGAGCTAAAATTAACCAACTTATTACCTGCCTTCAGCGTCGGAATCTCTAATCGTCAAGTCTTGACGTGTTCCAATCCTATCGTTCAAGTTCGGTTTTGCTAAATTTCGGTTTTGAGAAATTTTTGTTGTCGGCTCAACTCAAAAATTAAGTCCTTAAACTAGATTTAACCTTTTTGCACTTCACCAACTCCTTTAAGATTAATTATACACCATACACATCTTAATCACAATATTTCCAAATTATTTTTTATTACCTTTGTATTTCCTATATTATTAGATTAGAAAGATTTATATATATATTTTATTTCTTATACCAATAATGCATTAAAGTTAATCAAATTCCCTTCTCAAAATGTACACATGAAAATACTACAAGATCTCGAAGATAATAAATAAAATTTAGAAATCGGTTCGGTTCGTTCGGTTATTTCAGTCGAACCTAATTGTCGGCTCTTCCGACTAATCCTGAATCTGTTCTGGCTCCGATCGGTTCCAAAATTTCTATTATTTTCTGCTCTACCGGTTCTACCGGTTTTGCATTAATATAATTCTATAGGAAATTTAAGCCATACAGATCCATCTATGGTCTAAAGCAAAGATCCAAGAGTTGAATCTTCGCTTTCAACGTAAGACCAAAGTTTTGATTTTGCCAAACAAAGTTAAGATTCTGTGTATATGTGTTGTTGTTACCGGAGCCGACTGCATTTATGGTCCTCGTAATTTAGATGCATACTGGCCATTGAAAACGCATATACCAACGCTGAAGTTAGTCAAACATGGGCTATGTAAATGTTTCGATAAAGTGACCTGTGAGGTTTCCATCATCACATTCTTAGAATTAAGATAAGACAGAATCGCTCAGCAAGCTCATCGACTAAGCTTCTAACACTTTATATTTGATAAGCTTCTTCATATTCAAGCATTTGAGGGCTCCAAGAAGTAATCTTCTCACAGACATGGAATTCTCTCACTGCTTTCACCACTGGCTTAAAACCAGATAAAAGACAAGAGTAAAGTTCCATATGCCCCGGCCATGTGATCTCACCAGCCGTATGTTGCTATGTACACGATTAGGACGCTTTCTTTATTCTTTGAGTGTAACGAAGTCGCTACTCAATCGTGTCCAAAGCGACACACACTAGATAACGGTAAAAGCTATCCTAAGTACTTACAAAGAACTAAGGATGTACGCCTCGACTGGGAAGCGACGGTTAGTGGCGTTACACTGATGCCAGCTTCAAACCCGACAAAGATGGACTTAGATCTCAACCGTTATGTATTCTCGCTTTGAACGGTTAAGTTTGAACGGTTAAGCAGCGGCCTCGCATGAGCAAACAAGCGCACTGCGGGTCGAATTGACAACAAATGCGTTCTGAAGATATCAGTAAGATCTAAGTCGTAGCGAAGTCAAGGATCAAGAAGTTCGTAGCGAACTCGACCTGCATTCCAACATTGAAATACAAGACAGCCTATCACAAGCGACAACATCGCAATTGCTTGCCAAGGAACCAAGAGTACACCACCAAATCTCGCTAATGCATCAGAAAATACCATCTCATTCGTATTAGAATAAAACAGTGAGTCATAATTGTGACAGAAGTAGACACGCATTTAAAAATTTAGCGGTGATCCCCATCCCAACCCCAACTCAATCAAACACATAAGCAATGATCTAAAACGAATGATCTTGTTATATATTTGTATATATTTATACTCTTGCATATATATAGAGAGCACCTCTATCATTTCCAAGCAATTACAATTTATTCAATTTAACAATGAAATCATTGTGCCTCTGTTGTGTATTCACCGATTGAATCAACACCAACCATTAAATAGCTAAGTGATTGGCTCAGATCACATTTGATCGTAAAGAAGTGCACTCTAACCCACTACCTGTACGCATTGAAGCGCTGAAAGTGTGTTAATCGATGACAACCGCCAGAAACTTAGAAGATAATTATATTTTCCTACAAAGAATTGTTGCATGGTTAAATGATACTCTTCGACTGCCAAGTATGATTTCATTTTACAAGACATTTCACCGCCAAACGCCTTTTGTAAAGTCAAGGCATACGCATATTATCAAAGGTTGCATGCTAATAAATGTAAGGGATGTTAATCAGCATTATAGATTCGCATAACCGATATGTTTGGTGTTTCTTTCGTTATTCACAAGCATCAATGGCGAATGAGATACCCATCTTCAAAGTCATGTTTAGACATCGACACTGCGGAAGACAGTGAAACTAATGATCATGAGAGTTCGTGATAATAATCTACCATATTCGACCGGCTGGAAAACTAGTACCGACGGAATCACCGCTTATATAAGTAATCGCCCAAGTGCCTGGGGCAAGTAGAAATATGATATATTTTAAATGATGTTCAAGAACAATCTGATTATACAACCGATTTACCTAATGGTTAAGTTTGTATATGTTCTGATCAGATGACAATGTTCAGATACTCGATGACACTGAGCATGATGGCTTACTGTGGTCCGCCATAATCAATATATTAATTCTCTCATGTTGCCCGGGTTATCATTTATTAATATATGGTCTTTGTCGGGCCGAGCCCAAGAGGTCACTAATAATAGCTACAACGAAATCAAGTTATAATGCGATTATAAACTTTCGGGGTTAAAATATAATTGTATGAAAATATCGGGGTCGATTCTAAATCCTTAACCACTCCGAACGGGCTGAACGGAAGCGACGAGAAACCTGCACCTTCTCCGCCCTTTCCGCGCCAAGGATCAAGAGAAGCAGGAAGCGGTTCCAAAACCTTCCTTCCATATTTTTGGGTTTATCCTTTGTTATAGTAGAATGTTCCACCTTCTATGGATGTGCATTCCGTAACGCTCCAAACATCCTCTCATATATATGGGACTGCCGATGAATTTTCGCCATTCACTTTTTGGTATTCACTTTGTCAAAGGCAAAAATTCTCTTTTTCTCCCCATTTTAGACGACTAAGAGGTAGAAAATCTCATCATTTAATTTAGCAGCTAAATATTTAAGAACATGAAAACTTCAAGCAGGAACATGTTCGTATTGTCGTACAGACTGTTTATACATTCTATTTCGATGCTCTGGGTCTTCATCATATACTGCCGCAAGTTTTGATTTATTCCCCGAAGAACGGTACATATATTTTATGTCTCTTAATTATTGTTTATACAACTGGCAATGATCACGTGGATTCACATCCAGTATTATTAGAATATTATTTATACCATGGCCATGAACATCCAAATATTAGAGCTCAAAAACTGCTTATTTCTCTTATCTCATTTAATGTTTAACCACAAATTACTTTTTATATTCGTTATTCTAGAAAATATAAAATTGATATTTATTTTTAAAATATTTTTATACTCCTTCATCCCAAACCATACTAATATTTTTATTCGTCAACTTCTTAAAAACTTCAATTTAATTTCATTACCAATAATAAATAATATAGTCATGGGATTCATAGATTCTGTCACTATATTTTTGAAATAATCAACTTTTATAATTTTTGCTGCCGTAATTGTAGATATTTACGCTTTTAAGCTCTGTTCGAGACCGTGAAAAATCAAACGATTTCATGATTTAGGACGAGGGATAATAATATTTTCATATTTTTTCTTTCATTACAACCAAAAGAATATTTAATAGTAGTCGTAATTTTACCTCGATAACAATAAAATGTTAACAAAAATAAGGAAAAATTAACCCGATTCAAACGTACATCAAGCAGGAATTAAAAGCATACTGCTTCAATTGAAATCATCAAGAGTAATAAAAGGGAGAAAGCGGCACAAGACACGTGACGTCGTCAAGAAAACGCCACAAGCTTACAGCAAACACGCCTCAAAAGTCGCACTGTGCTTGAACTACAGGGCCCACGCACATCGGTTGCACATCAAGGTCATCATATGTTTTTCTTAATCTTTAAAGAAATTCACATTCTCGGGTACATTCTCTCTCTCTCCTCTCGATCGGTCTCTCTTTCTCTCAACATCTTAAAATCCTGTGAAGTTGTTTCAATCTTAAAGTTAATTTTTGTTTATCATTTTCGATCAAAATAATATATTGGTTTTAAGGTTCATATCTCAATTCGATTTTGAATTGACGTAGAAGTCAAGTCAAACAAAACGCTCTTCTCGTGACATGCAAAATTAAACACCCTTAACGCATAAATAAAACGTATGTAATCAAGTATGCCATTTGATTTGAATGTCAAATCAAATTCTTATTTCTGCTGGAAATATGCAAACCGAACTCGCCGAAGCAAAGTTAAGCCGCACGACTTTCGAACGCACCCTGCTTCTTCACAATTTTCGAGCTCATTTACCCCTGGATTTCAGCACTCCCCGCAGCGCCCGAGACATTTTAGCAAGAGGCAATCACATTACTAAGGCTACTGTGAGCCTTTACTTATAAAAGCTTTCACTCTCCCACACTCTCATCCAACGCGGTACAATACGCATTTTTTAAACTTTATGTTTCGATCCCATCTACAAGCAGTTCTCATCGACACACAAATGAAGTAAATTTTGGATTCACAACGCCTAATATTTCTTTATATCCAACACTAAGTGTAAGAAATCAGATTCGAATAACATTATGTTCTCATGTACGCCAAGCAGTCGTTTATGGAGTTAAAGTTGAATGGTAATGTCAGGTCGACAAGATGCAAAGCCAAGATCGTATAAGCTTAGAGCGAGAGAAATGTAGCTATCATGTCGAAAATGTGAATGATTACTTATGGAGTAATGGACTTTATTAGACTAGGTATTTGTATAGTATCTTGATGAATCAAGAATGATTTGGATTTTTTTTATTTCGAACTAGAATTTAACAGCGATTGACTTTGGTTAAACATTAAAGATATAATTTTTATTGTACAATAGGTTGATCTTCATTCTTTTTATGCAGTATCATTTTAGTTTTGTCAGAAGAATGTGTCAAAGCGGATCTGCAAGATCGTAGACATGTGTTTATTTTATTTCTTATTTAATTAATTAAAACTGAGTGGACGAGTTAAGAATTATGCATAAGCTACAGAGGAGCGCGCTTATTCGATATTTGCTGCCTGAATCGCTTCATTTAAAAGTTGATTTTGGCTTTGAAAAGTACAGTGCCACCATTTCTGAAAAAAATGCAAATCTGTAATTCCATTTAGTGTTGCTTGAATAGTTCTGTGTCTATTTTAAAATGATCCCTGCTAGTTCAAGTGCTTATGTGAAATTTAGTCAATAACAATAATGTATAATATATATTCTTTGTTTAGTTTAACCATGAAAAGTTATACATGCAAAATTGAGCAAAAAATAATAGTGTTATTCGTTCTGATACCTCTTTGAATCATTGAATATGCACTGTAGATAAAATAAACAAAGTGACTTTTAAACAGACGACAATTTGAAATATATATATGTCAAATGTATGTGATGTATCATCCTCAAACAATACTTATGTCCTGATGATTCCCTTCCAATTGACAATCTTACGTATGTGCAAGTATAAACTATGATGAATACTTAATGCTATCTTCATTTTTTTATTTGACGTTTCGTATATCGAGGTAAAACTTTAACCATTAATTACTAATTATTTATTATTTTAATAAATATAATATTTATATCAATATATTGCGGTTTTGAAAAATAGTTTGATAATATTTTTATTATAATTTTTGAACATATAGTTGAAGAACAATCGATAATAAATTCCACCTCAATATACTAAAACGCTACATAAAAACCGGATGGAGTAGTAGTTAATTCCTTTGCTTAAACTCCTAACTTTAGATTTTTATGGTAACTTAATAATTAGTAATGTAAAAAATGAAAGTTAAACACAACCCCTTATTCATTAGACTTTTATAATAACGCATATATGTTAACTTATAAGAGTATTTAATTTTAATAATATATATTGAGTTTCCTGTTGCTCAAATCAACTTTTTCCTATGACCCCATTATGTAACACATCAAATTTCATATGGTTCGATACATTGGCTACTTTATTATGTTATTTTGCCTTAAAAAATATAATTGTGAGTTAGAATACCTAATATTGAATAGGTATCGAAATATCCATCATTTAATCTACCAATCAGTGTACTTAGAAAAAGCAATTTCTCGGTATGAAGAAAGAATGTGCGACAAATGTGACGTGCAAATCAAGTGTCGAATATTCCAAGGGCTTTACTTAAGGTGCAAGGTTTATTCTAATATCCTTTACTTTTTTTTTCTCTTATTTATATAGATCACCTTATCGCTCATATTCTACATTTCAAACCCCTAACTCAAAAACTAATTGATGAAAATTTGGAACTCCATAATCCTCTATTTCCTACTCAATACATATATTCAAGCACAAGAAATCTTCATCATATTGATTGATCACCCCATTAACATCGGCGATCATTACCATTCAAGATCGCCTCAATCGTGAACAGCCACTTACACACACCTGATCTAGAAATGAAATATGTTGATCTGATCATGGAGCAATGTTATTGATTGTACACCCGAATCAATACACAAAACAATTTTAATATTATGAGATATTCTATCTACTGGAAATACCTCAAATTATTAATATACTTTCATATTATTGTGATATTTGTTTGAGACCTGATATTAATGTTTATTTATTTTAATTCGTTCTAGTATATATATATATTTTTAAGTAAAATTTATTATGAAACATTTAGACCAAGTTTATCCATTTCTTCAATATTAATGCAAGGTCAATTATTATATTCAAATTGAGATACAATATGATATTTTTTGAATTTCTTACCAGAGATTTAATTTATGCAAGGTTAAGCAAACACAAATTATTTTAATTTTCCTGCTACTTTGCTTATTATTTTAATTATCTAGTTTGATGGCTGAACATGTCTAGATCAAGAGTGTTTAATTTAAAATGCTTCAATGTTGAAAGAATGAAAGGCATTGGTCCACACTTCACAGAACATATAGCTTCAGTTTGGACACATGATGGGTTGGCTCAACAAATCCAAAGGCAGAAAGTCCATGTGAAATCTTAGCACATAAAGAATCTCTAATACTTTATTTTAGACCGTTTTCAACAAATGAATGAGAAAAAATGAATTGAACAACACAAGATAATTATTTACCCAATTCCATATAACCATAGCTAGTCTGGAGGGCAATGTATCATGTGGAAATAACTTCACATACAACAAAAACTATTACAAAAATGATCTTTATCTTTCAGAGTTACTTTCCCACAGAACGCATACTTCATAGTTCCGACCCCCTTTAAATATGTATTTTCTTATTACACTCAATATCTTTCAACTGTTTGAGTCATACATCAAGATTAAATCTTGTATGAGTCATTGATATCTTAATTACTTCACATTCATTATGAATATTCTCACACTATAAGATTACGATTATATAATATTTTTATCAAATATCGAAGATTATAATTAATACAACTAACTAAGACGTTTCATGGAAGTCAGATCGACATGCATTATCAATCATCGACAAAACACCATAATTAAAACTCAAAACAATAATATGTGAACACAGAAAAACAAAGGAATATTTTTTTTACTTTCGCCAAGCCCACATTGATATCTTAATTATTTCCCTAATGCATCATGTTCGGCTCCTCATATCATAACTTATCTCGTTCATTTTATCTCAAACTCCTGGAATAATATTTATCTATATCGAGAGTCAAGCTAAGTAGAAACTTAGTCATAAACTTGTCTCTTTGTGGAACACTCAAGATTCATTGGCATAGATGCGCCAGAAAGATGTTGCATATTATTCGAATAACATCGTTCTACTACTTTCGTGACCTCGAAAGTACTCCACTACGAATCTAACCACGATTGCATTTTCACGCTACTTTACTATGACCATGAAAATTTCAATTAATATATCAAAATTTATTAATTTTGATTATTGAAAAATCTAAAACTTATCAAATGCACGCTCTTTAGGGATGGAGGGAGTATGTTTTTTATTTTATTAATATTTCTCCGCTATATTTTTACTACAGATTTTAATACATTATTGCATCGATTTTTTTCATTAAATCTTGACTCATGCATGTAGTCAACACTTTAGAAAATCCATCATTAATTTTATTTATCAAAAGTGTTGATTCAAACTTTTTGAGAATTAGAAAAAGAAAAAAAGCAATCCATCAAATATTATTTTTTATTGTAATGCAAAGAAGAATTTTTATTATTTATCTTAAGGGTACAAAATAAACCCAATCAGGAGAAATTTCACAGATGTTTTATCAAATCGAAGAGGATCGACTCTAATGAAATTGGATACGCGGTTCGGGTTCACGGCTTCAGACTGGGCCTCGACTCGATACGGTCTCGAAAGGGGAGTCTTTAGCAAAGATATTCCCGTGTTAATAGAGTGACTTGATCTCTGGTCTTGACTTGATCTCCGTCTATGTTAGACTCGATGAATTACCGCAAGCATTTGTAGCGCTGGACTTGCTTTTGAGTACTCATCAAAGGGACCATGTAGCTTCGATAAACTACAACCTTCTACAAAGGGTATTCGTATCGAGGACACTTTTCTTTGATGAAATTTCATTTAGGATAGAACTCGAGCTTTAAGTCAGTATGTGGAGCGATAGCAAAAGAAATATCAGTTACCTCATTTCTTGCTTGTACTCAGATTGCCTTAGCAGCTTTTGTTATTTGTAGAAATGGGGACTTGTTTTAGATTTGACCTCACTGACTTGATTTGCTTTAAGAAGGCACTTCTAGCTTATACTACATCTTAGCGTTTTGTCAGCCGTAGAAATGATGATCAACATGAAGTGGTGTTGCTCCAACCTCGTTTACGATAATCGATCAACTAGACAGGCTTTAGCAAGATGCTTCCGCCTCGAATCCAAATATGTGGACCGAACGCCAGCCAGATTCCTATATCCGAACTTGATGAATCAAACTCAAGATTTTTCAAAATTCATGCAAGATTTATGAATAATCAAGAGCTATTAGCTTAATCCTAAATATTCGAAATTGCTTCTTGAGAAACTTTCATCGTATTCTCATCAAATTTTGCTTCAACTCAGCACGCATTTGCAGTAAGCACTGATTTCCGTGTTTATTTTGGCCAATTGAGGTGTCTTCCCAGCCCACCGTGGTGTTTTGCCTAAGGGTTAAAAGATTTTAACTTGTAGAAATCTCGCAGTGTTTTCTCTATTTTCTCGCGTGGTTTTTGGATGTGAATGTAATGAAATTTTCGAACAACAGTGGTGGGCTTTATATAGGCTTCTGGCTTCAAATGTTTGCTTCTGATTGGTTGGTTTATTTTCGCAAGTGATTACGATCTTAACTGCTGATTTTGAGGCAAAGACTGGACCGTTGATCAAAAAACACAACTTGGTCACCAAGAAAAACCTAAAGTATTCATCTACTTGGAGGTCCTCGACATTTTGACCTTTTTCATTTTAACCCCAAACTTCTTGAGTCGCCATTTTGAACCCCGTTTCCGTATTTTTATTTTGAGCCATGGTTTCCGAATGTTCCTTATAGCTATTTTAATTAATAAAATTGTGGGGTTTTCGAGCCCTAATTTCAATTGAAATTTAACGCGAGGCTATTTTCAGTGGAACCCTTATTTCGAGTTCAATTTTAGGTTAATTAACGTGGAAAACCCTTATATTTTTTTACTTGATTAATCTCCTGTGGGCTTAATTGGGAACCCTTGGAAGCGATTGAGGGTTCGATTTGAATTTAGGTTTAATCGAGAATCCTAATCGCCCACGTGGCATCTTAAGCAAGCCGGGCTTTTACCAATTTGATTAATTAGTCTTAATCAATTTAATTATTATTTTGATAAATTTCGATGTCTACAGATTACACCTCGAATTCAGTAATATTATCGCTAAAGACGCAGGTCGGGTTCGACCTGCATAATATCCATTTTCAACGCCAGTTGGCTTTCCACCGGTCTTTATTTTTAGCACGCGCCGCTTCTCTTTACTTCGATTTCATCCGTCTCTTGTTCGAATTGTCGATAAGCAATAGATTCCGGACTCGCCCGTGTAAATTTAGTACACATCTTAATCCCGTTAACACTTCTCCTCTACGTGCGAGGTCCAGAGTTTGTAGATTAACCATATTCGACTTACCGCAACAGATTTAAGGCACGAAACCTTCGTCATCCATGTCATTCCGAGTGACTTTGAAGGATGATTACTTGCTCTATGTGGATTTATCAGACTCATATGATCACAATCCGTGGTCAAGCTCGTCATTCGAGAGTGACTAGAAGATGGTCGACTTTATTTATGATTTTTTGTGATGATTAGATAAACAATATCCTTAATTAAGTCTTCGGTAATGTAAGACGGGACGAAAATACTTAATTTATGTGGGATTTAATGGCAACTCAGAAATTAGATCCCATTTAATTCTCAATTGCTAGAGAATTAAATTACTGGTGGTTTAGTATTAATATGAATTTAATTAATTCCTAATCCCAGAGCATTTAATAGAATTAATTTGTTTGAGATTTAATGCAATACGAATTCTAATACATGTTAAGATCCCATTTTAATTTCGATCCGTAGAGTGATTTAATGAGAATTAATTATCTGTAGTTTATTGTATCTATATTAATCCGAATCCTCGTGATTTAATAGAATTAATATTTATAATTTTAACATGAATTTGAGTTTCATGTTAATTATTTAAAATAATTAATCTTTCTCACCCACGATTTTGGAATTAATCATTTCCAATTTTTTGGCTTCAGATCGTCACTGATTTGGTTAATCGATAAATATTTGAGATAAATTTCACGTGAAAATTTTCGCTATCCCATTTATTTTTTCGATAATTTTCAACCACTGTGTGCGAAAAATGTTCATTGTCTCAATTTTTCCGAACACCTTACCTTACTTGTCCAATAAAGAACCAAGAAATGGGTTTCTAGAGTTTCGGTTTACTAGGCTTAACTTATTTAAGCATCGAGAGGAGACAAAAAGTCGCTCTTTTCTCCACCATACGCGCATCTAGTCCATGTAAGTATGAGTATTTTTTTTTGCTTTCTTCTCTTTACAAATCCTCGATACACTTTAATGTTTTTATATGATCACGTGATCATACTAACATCTTCTCCATGCTTTTTGCAAGATTAAAGTTTGAAGATTTCCATCAAAGTTTACAACTTTTTGAAGAATTTTGAGTTTCATCAATAAAGTTAGTAACTTTATATTTTTCTCATACTTTAACCGCTTGATTGTGTATCTTGATAATATCAATATGCCTCTTGGATTTTACCCTCATGTTTAATTTATCATAAAATCAAACTTTATATATATTTTGATGATCATGTAACGTTGAATCTCAAACTTGATTTTTTTTATTGTTCTTGTAATCACCAATTGCTTTATGTATCAATTTGATGATAAAAATTTAATTTTTCTTTTTATCAGATTCTAAAAAATATAGAAACAATATTTGCAAGAATTCATATTTTGGTTCACAAAACGGCATTATTTTCATCAGAACGCTCTATAACTTTTGCGTATTTATCTGTTTTGGAATTTCTTTGTATATCTGCGAAACTTATTAAGAGATCTGGTCATTTGATAAGCAAAAGGTCTCCAGCTTCATTCTCAAGCCGAGTTATAAGCCCTTGAAGTTACGACTTTAGGTTCACCTCGATTAATCGCCGCAGCCTTTTGGGAGAATTGCGCCCCGGCTCAGGACTCGATTGGGACCATTCTTTTCACGTACTGCCTCCAGTCTATTTTTTGCTTATATTTTTCTGGAATTTCCTAAAATGGTATTCCATTTGTATGCATATTTACCCGTTGTCTTGTTTTGTAGTTCTTTTTTTTATTTAGCTTCGCACTTCAGGTAAAATTTTGCATTCATGTAGCGAGTTGACCTCAGGTAGAATGACCAGGAATTCATTGGTGCGCTTCCTTCATCTTCCTGTTGTTTGCTTGCAATCAGCCTTAACGACGGAGTCCTCGTATGAATCAGCGATATAAACCCGTTTCCGGGATACCTCTCGAGATGGCTATTTTCGCTTTTATTTTCGTTATTTTGCTGCTCACCAGGACTCGGGATGTCGAAACGTGCTTAACATTACCCTTGTCAATATTGCTTTTGTCGCTTTTGGTCATAGCCCCTGTAGTAGGCAGTATATATATCCCGATACCTTGGCCTCGAAAGCAACTACGTGGTTTTGTGCGGTATCGAGCGAGCAGATAACGTTCTCCGCTTCTTCCTTTCAACCACCACTTGCTCTTGAATTGCTTTTATTTGATTTTTCAGCCCTTGTCTTAGCCGATTCTCCTGCCATTTTGACGTTAGTGCATAGTGAACTGCTCTACTAAGCTTCCAAATTTCTTTGGGTGTTCGCTTGACTCAACCTTTTCTTGATTTGAGAGCGAGTAACTCACGAGTTAAGAGATGATCGCTAAGCCTCCCACTTGTTACTCGCCGTTATGTTGATACTCGTATTAGAGGGGATACGCTTCCTTTAGACTACGTAGTCTTTGGGGTTCATTTTCATCCTTCTTTGAGGCGGGTACGCCAGATGCATCCTCTTACGCTTTCGATTTGATTTTGCTTTTACAGTTGTACTTTGCTTCTAGTGCTCACCACCTTTTTGCTCAGGTCCTCTCGAGCAAATTTCACATGATGGCTTCTAGGGGACAAAGAGTTTTTGATAGGGAAAGCAGGATTGAAGCCAGGAGCTGCCCAAGCCTACTTACCTCGTAGATTACCTCAGGATCAAGTCAAATGTAGTTCATTTTGACGGATAGTTTAGACTCATCCGAAAAGTTTGTTAGGTGTTTTATGCTCTTACCTATGAGATGTTGTGTGCACTTTATGATCTTACTGTGAGCCGCTGGGCACTTTATGCCTTACTGTGAGCCGTGGATCCCAGTACGCGAAGGATGTGATCGCTTTAAAGTGATGACCATTTATGGGTTCCACCTTCTTCCTTCCCCTTCTTATGAGTCCAATACTTCCCCTATTCTACACTTGATACTGGGTCCCTGCCACACGGCTGGGACAGCAGGCGCATTGGTATTCGCTTTTGTTACATAGAGACCTTCATTTTCATCCTCGAGTATTCATAACATGAATCGCATGATGATAAACGAGGTACCTCTATCCTCAAGCCATATACCTGGCATTCGCCATGTACTTACATGTTTGGTGCACTCTTAAGGCTATCACCGCCTTTTGACTTTATCTTACTCTTCATGTCTTGTGCTTTTCCGTATTTTCTTTGCATTTGTCTCAAGTATCATGACGAACTTGGAACTTAGTCCCCTGCATCCAAGAATCTTAGTGGTATTCCCTTGTATATTGTCCGAATTACAATTCAGAGCCTTTACTGCATTGTCCCATCTTCGAGATTGCGCCCACCTCGTAAGCTTTAAATGCTTAACTCGGTGGTTACTATATGACGCCAGGCAATGTTAGCTTCTAACTAATTAATCTTGCTCAAGGACTTTAACAACTTGATTCAGACGGTTAAATTGACACTGCAGTCAGATATCCCCATGGCTCTTCGAAGCTCGTTGATGTTGCGGATATGTCTCGACCAAATTTTAGAGTCAGAATAAGATGTCCTTGTCCAGCCTTAGAGGCATATTGGACAAGTTATATCGCCTTTAAATTAGCAATGTAATAACCATGTCCGCTTTAGAGGCTTCTTTTGACATAATGACATGCCTCGACCGGCCTTAGCAACTTAGTAGTCATAATAACCATGACCGGCTTTGGAGGCTTGTTGGACATAGTGTATATGTTCCGATTGGCTTTGTAGAGCTTAGTAGTCGATTTCTATTCATATGGATATTCGTGACGTTGAATATCTGGGAGATTCCTCGGGAGAGCTCATGTGTTTCAGCTAAGGATCCTCAAATTTCATGAGACGATGTATTTCTTCTGAACCCGACAACCTCTACAGGAATCTTCTGATGCATCACTTCATATTTAATCTCAAACTACTGACCCCAAATTGGGAGTTTTAGAGATAATGTCGAATGGAAAAGTTGAGCTTGCCTCTCTGGGCCAAGTTATCTACCTCAGGAGGTGTTTTGACTTTTGTTCTTTCTGTCATCTATAGACACGCCATTCATCTACTTAGTCCGACAGAGTGTCGGCAGTTGTTGAAACAATGTTGATTTTGTCCCTCGTCATCATCACTTACACCTGCCTCACCAAAAGTCAGATTTGAACCTAATCAGTTGCACCTAAGAGCTTTAGCAACATAATCCTTTCTTTGTGACTGGGCAGCCTTTACCTCGTGATCCTTGACAAATAAGTAGTACCGAGGGTTACTTGTCGATGTAAAACTTGCCATGCTCAAGCAGACTAGTTCGCCTCCTTGTTCATCTTAGTCCCTGAGTCTGATTAATACTGTCGTTGTTAGGATTCGCCTGCATTTCTTTCTTCAGCACTTGATGTACTAGATCTCTTTGTTTGCCATGATTTTATCCCACTTAATGTGTTTCCTTTCCTCGATGTGTCACTTATCATTGTTGCTTTTCTATTCTTTACCGCGCCCTGGTTTTACTTTGGTTCGACTCGCAGAGATTTAATGTTGTTTCACATTATGTATCGCAGAGACTGACACGTATCAAGCCGCTTAATGCATCTCAATGGACGCTTTGAGGATCAAGCCAAACATAGTTCCGGGGTGGGGTTTGTAAATTTATTCTCTATCAAGTGAAGGCTGGGCATGTATCCTCATGCTCGTAGATTTGGGTGCTTTATTCTCATGCCAGGAGCGGGGTTGAGAAGTTTAAGTCAGACAAGGAGCGGAGGCCGCGACTTCTCATGCTCGTGAAGTGGTGGGTATTTTATCCTCGTGGCTCAGAGCGTGGCTTATAGTTTAAGCCTCAGACAAGGGAGCGGAGCTGCGCTATCCTCATGCTTAGGAGGCTGCTTAGCCATCCCTACGCCGTGGAGGTTTTGAGCGGTAAGCTAGAAGTATTTGAACCTCGGTTTCATTGCTCGCATTTTACCCTTTGTTCCGATGGTTTCGCTTTGCTTCAAGTCTCAATCGCCGACAACTTTCGAATATAGGTATCGTTGAATTACATACTTAGGCATTAGCCTTCTCGAGGTATGGCATTCGCTCCATAATATCCGCTGTGGACGCATCTATGCACTGGAACTCGCTCTAGAATACTATTTGGTTTGTCCCAGATAGAATAATCCCACAGGGTTTGTCTGTAGACATAGCGTTGGATCCCCAGCTCCTCTAATTCATCTAGAGAACAATCACAGACGAGACTCTGTCCCTGATTCATACATCAAATGTCCTTGCCTTTCGTCTCTTTTCTCACTGATATGTAGGGGAAGGTAGACATAAACTTGTCCTTCATTAGCTTCCAAGGATGAGGACCTCATTTTGCTTGCTGAGCCAGGAAGTAGCCTTATCCGTACGCCATCCTCTTGTTTCGAGGTCTCGACTTCGGTGCTTTTGGTCCTCATATCAGCGCTTACGAGGCTATATTCGCTCCACAACGCCTCGCCATGATATTTGTATATCGGGTCATCCCGATTTTTTCGAGGAACTTAATGAGACGCCTGGTCGGGTAGCGCGAATAGCATTTACATATGGCCAACTCATGAACATATCGCTGGGTCTCAAATTCTTACTTCTTCTAAGGAGTATCCATGCTCGGGTAAAGGCTTTGAATTCACGCCTCCACATGTCCTGCTTTCAAGGCCTTTTTCTCACCGATATGAGATTGGGCCATGAATCAGCAATGTAACTGAACGAAGTATTACTGAT